>SMSQ01006404.1:0-24224 GCA_019453375.1 Ctenoplectra terminalis
CCGACAATTGAATATTTTTATTGATCAACCTTGAAGTTACCGAAACGATTCATTCGTTGGAAAAAAAATGTTTCTATTTCCAAAATTCAAATTCTATCCATGGAACACAAACATATCCCATTGGTGGTGAAAGGGCTGTATTGGATACAAGTAAAAATTAACGACGGGATCGTTTAGAAAGCCAATCTGTATACCGAAAGCTATTGATTAATATGCAAATGCGAATGTGCTCATTTGCTTCGGTTATTCGCTGCAGTTTAAGTGCCCCGATAACAGAATGGCAGATTTAAAGTGCCTTCAATCAATCTAGTTAAGATATTGCACAAACTAACCTGAGGATCACCTAAGACGTTCATATTGTACAGAATGCTTAATTAATTTATAAAAGAAAGCGATAAATAATAATTATTAAATAATAATTATTAAATAATTATTATTATATAACAATAATTAATACAAGAAAAATATATTCGACGATAACAAATAAGACAAAGATTGTGTTAAAAAATATTTCTTCCTACTTATACTTTTTTTTCTTGTGCTTTTTCTTCATCTGCCTAATTAATTTTTCTCTAGTTTCTTAACAATATGATTATTCAAATTAATCGAAAGTGCATTTACTTGTAATTCTTTTTATGCAAAAAAATGACAATTGTCAGTATTTATGGAGAATAAATTTAAGTACCATTAGTCTTCGAAGTAACTGCAAACAATATGCAAACCACATTTCTCGTGTCTGCATTAATGAGAGTGTAATAACGAGGGCTGCTGCAAATAGAGTTTATCGTTCTTTTATGAAGTAAAACATTTCTTTGGTCACGAAGGTTTATCAGTTGTAACTATATATTTCTATCAGCGAGTGTCGCAATTGCACTCCGATGCACGCTGAACGGAAATGCGGATCGTGTCTGCTTAGTCGAATAACAAAACAATATACCATGGGCGTATATTCATTGTTACATGCATACATAATTTACTGCCTCAAAGTACTTCTTACTATTCAAGGTGATCGATTAACATATACAAGAGATACTCTTCCGAAAAGCTCATATGACTGAGTAACTTGAGAAATTTAAGATGGACTGTATTTAAAACTTTATCGGTATTTACATTAAGAGGCACCACACGAATCAACTTCATTTTTACATATGTTGTCAAGGGCACGATTCGAAATAAGTTTTTCTAATAACTTAATCGGCTATCTCTCACAGTTTCCGAGATATTTGCAACAAAAAATATTGCTACTGCTACATTGAACTTTGCTTATATTTGCACGCTTATGGCAGCCGTATGCGTCAGCATGGTCCGACCCGCTTATCTATTTCTTCTATGAACACAAAGAGGCCTGCGAGCAATTTCTATAATAGGCGAGTTTTTAAAATCACAGTCTATTACACTGAAACTACCAAAATGGTCAAAATGACCGGCTTGTAATTTCTCATAGAAATTCTATAAATTTACAATAATGAAATTTGAGTGATTTTTAATGATTTTCTGTAAAAAAAAATATAGATAAAGATTCGTTTTCCTTAAATTATGTATTGTTTAGATGCACCTATTATTTTTATTTCTTGGGGTACAAATAGGTCTACTTTGATCTTGGTAGTTTTTGTGTTAAAAACTAAACCTTATTCCTTGTCATTTTTTATGTAATAACTGGAAAATTGAAAAAAAAAAATTATCCAATTCCAATAGGGATAACCAGTATTTTAATTTTCCTGAATTATGGTTTGAGTTAGGTGTGGTTCTTCACAATGGTCGCCAACGTATGTAAGATTTCTGCGTTCAAAATATTTGTTTACATCTCTTTCTGTTCGTTCCGAGTAACTTATTCGACTGACTACGTTTACAGAAGAATCTCAGCTTCGGTATCAGTTATAAAAACTTCACCCGTTGTATAGATTATTTGTGTGTCGTTGAGATATGTTTATAAAAACAGAAGATAAACAGCTGCACTATGTTGACGTATCGTTGCCAGGGCCGTGGCAACATATAACAACATACACAATAGGCAAAATTCAATGTAGTAGTAGCAACACTTTCCTGTAAATATCTAGGAAACTGTAAGAGACCGTCCACTAAGTTATCAGGAAACGTTACTCAAAATTGAATAACAACATTTGTGAAAATCAAGATTATTATAATATTACATTATAGTAGTTTTTTCATAAAATCAAGATTATTATAATATTACATTATAGTAGTTTTTTTTCATAAAATCAAGATTATTATAATATTACATTATAGTAGTTTTTTTCATAAAATCAAGATTATTATGTGAAAATAAAAATTATTATAATATTACATTATAGTAGTTTTTTCATAAAATCAAGATTATTATGCGAAAATCAAGATTGCTATAATATGACTGTATCATCTAATCTAAAACTTCAAGCTTTTATTAGCTTCTAAATTATTAATAAAAAAAAAATTTCAATATCGTGTACCGAATACTAGAGATAAAGATGTAACTAATTAATTTAATGCCACCTGCTCAGGTGTTATTAGTAACATTAAATAATCATCTTCGCTACAGTAATTATAGTCATCGACCGTGGAAAAGTTGACGATGCTATAGCTGTATCTACAGGGCGACGAATCTTTTTTAAATAAGACTCACCGAACGAAGCAACCACCGAAGGACTTAAAATTAACCCGAACCTAACCTAAGGCTACGTAAACTGGTCATTCCATGAATACTAAGCTGATATCGGTATAACGTCATCGGCTACTCGACAGTCGATAACTATCCAGCGAAAACGATTCGATTAGTAACATCTGGATAAGCATTCAATGAATTAGTCGCATCCGTATACTCAATAATCAACATGTAGTGCAGTTTGTTTTTATTAATATCTCGGGAAGTAACGATAACCCGAAGATAAAATTTTAGGTATGGAGTCTACGCTCCTTCTTCACCGTTCCCACTAAATTTCAAGTCGATCGGCAACATGGGTCTTTCCGAAGAACAGCCTATGCACAACGATGTACTTAACACCTGACAGGTAAGCTGGGTCGTTTACGACCGAGCGAAAATTTCACTCTTGAATCGCTTTGAAGGGAACGGAGGGAAAACCCTGTTTTCCTTCTCCGAAGAAACAGTAATACATTAAAGTAGAGACTTCGGTAAGTATCCCAGAATTTGTTCAGATTTTTTGAAACCCTAGAAGAATAAAAAAAAAAGTTAGGCGTGAGGACAAACGACCCAGCTTGCCCGCCGCGGGTTAAATTGTAAATTAATTTTCAGAAAAATGATAAACAAGAATTATACCGAGTAATTAAATTAAAAAAAACGTGGGTGTTCCAGCAAACTTGATTTTTCTTCAACTGTTCACAATGAAAGTTTGACCAACAGTGTCCTTTTTGACCATTCATTGGCCGTAAGGATGCCTTCACCAGCATGATCCGTTTTCAACTTTATAATATCCGTAATTCGAAGCAGTTTCTCTCAAAAGCGGAAAACGCTTTGACAAAATGCACGTGGCCTGCTCCAGCCTGCTTACAGCGATTTTCTAACAGGAAACTTAACAGAAATACTTAATTTTTTTTTGTTTAATTCTCTGCATAAGAATGCATACGATTGATGGATTAAATTTGACTAATGTTGGAAACGAAAATAATGAGAGGCAAGAATTTGTATGTAACAACAGGTGGCCACCATAAATAATCTCAGCACGAGCTGTGCGACTGCTCCAACGACTGTTGTACAACCGGGCCTGAGAGAAAACAGACGGACCCTCGGCCCTCGGCAACACCAGCCGATCTTTGGGGAAAAACGTTTCCAGATGTTACAAAAATATACTCATAGAAGAGGACCTGTCGCTACCGCGCATTTTGATTAACAAAGAACCGTCGATTATTACTTAACAAAGATTTAACATCAATCATAATATATTTTTATACGTTGACATACAGAAAAATCATTAACTTAATCCTGGTTTAGGTGATCAGCTTACACACTTGTAACTCGCTGAAACCGGACACTTGTCGTGAAAACACGTGTCCGTCTTTTATCAGACGCGCGGAAGTCCCACTTCTATCTTTCCTTGTTACTCTACCATCTGCGCGGCACGTGGATGAAAATTCGAGATTTTGGTTCTTATGTTCGAGATCAACGGTATTCGTTATCTTCCGGAAATTCAGTGTTTTCACGGAACATACGACGACGACGAGGCTGAAAGTTTCACAATTGGTGATTCTTTGAAGTTATTAGAATTAACACAATGAAATAATGGCGCATAATGTAATAACCAATGTAACATTATACTAAAAATATCCACAGCAGACTGGCTAATAATAACAACGACTATCGACGCCATTGTAGGGGCGAGAACACGTGTCAGGAGAACGTTTCGCGAGCAGTCCTTCTATCTTACGACATATACGTTTATATATGTATATCTCATTTCAATCGAACCACAAGAATATTCAAAGTAAAGAAATTTCAGCGTTACGTAACTAGCGCCCTCTTCGAACAGTCGGTTACACAATTAGTTACCTAAACTACATTTTTTATGATTATTACTACACGATTTTTATATTTTTTAGACTCAATTAAAACTTGATACTTAACCCATTGCCGCACACTTTTTATTTCGAAGTGGCGCTCAGAAACACACTTTTTTTTTCAATTGTTTATGTCTATCAGATGAAATTGAATGTAACTTGTATATTTGGAAGTGGAAATTATCAAATTTGGCCACAGTTTTTATAAAAAAAACTTTTGACGGATATAACCGTCATTTGCTCATCATATTTTTTTAATAATTAAAATTTGCATGACGTCTATAGCCGTCATTTGCCTACATATCGACAAAAATTCGACGGCTATGGCCGTCATTTGCGGCAATGGGTTAAAAAATTCGTTTAGGTTGTTTAAACAGGTGATTCTCTAGTTGTACCGTGTACTGTCGATAATAATAGTATCAACAGGAATTTACAAAGCTTAACTTATCGTGGAGGCTATCTAACGTTTCTCCCCTTCTGGTTCAACAGATTGTTATCAATATTCAATACGATATCCCGTCGCTGTAGGTGACAGGAAAAAAATGACGAATAGCAGAAAATATAGGTGGGAGATCTACTAACGTAAAGCCAGTCAGAACATCCATCAGCGTGGACTTTCCAGCACCAGATAGTCCCATGATCGCCGTAAGTTCGCCAGCTCTGAATTCGCCGCTTACATTTTTCAATAGTTCGATCTTTTCTGAAACAGANCTTGTACCGTGTACTATCGATAATAATAGTATCAACAGGAATTTACAAAGCTTAACTTATCGTGGAGGCTATCTAACGTTTCTCCCCTTCTGGTTCAACAGATTGTTATCAATATTCAATACGATATCCCGTCGCTGTAGGTGACAGGAAAAAAATGACGAATAGCAGAAAATATAGGTGGGAGATCTACTAACGTAAAGCCAGTCAGAACATCCATCAGCGTGGACTTTCCAGCACCAGATAGTCCCATGATCGCCGTAAGTTCGCCAGCTCTGAATTCGCCGCTTACATTTTTCAATAGTTCGATCTTTTCTGAAACAGATGTTTATATAGACACTTTCCACAGGAACGTGGATTATTAAGTGATACCCAGCCAGAAAAAGAAAAAAAGAAAAAAAGGAATCGTTAGCGCTGACTTATCGGCGAAAGCTGAACTATCAGAAATATATTGCGCATTCTTGACTCTGGTTTCGTGGCGACAAAGCGTTGCCTTCTAACCTTAATGGTGCAGGAAAAGAGTAAATATTAGATACATGAATACAAAAAATGTTAATGCGAATAGAATGTAAAGCTTTTTAAGATTTTTATCTTGAGCTCTTTACTTCAGTAATTTTGCCTACTTCTTATGGGCAAGAAAATTCATATAAGTTTTTAATTATTAAAAAAAAGTTGGAGATTCATTTTAGTCGTTTTTAAATTCATTTATTTTTTTCTATTTTTTTCTATTTTTTTCTATTCTTTCCTATTTTTTTTCTTTAGGTGGTTGACACTGTTATGAATCGGTCGTTCTCCGGTGACAAGTTCTAAAAGTAATATTACGGTACATCCTAAAATTGTTTAAGCCGCGATACATAGGGCTACTTTAAATCAGGCGCATACGTTTCGGCACCCCATGCCTGAGAGTCTGTGCTTCTCCAGAAGGGTTTCGAAGGGGAGAATTACAGTCAAAAGGAAGCAGTCAGCGTTTTTGTGTCCCATCATGTAACGCGTACCACAAAATTTTAAATAGAACTTACTATTTAGATGGAGTGTAAGAAAAAGAAACAATGAAACAAAAAGTGAGAGAAAAGTTAACCCTCTATAGGACCGTGTGACTTAAAAGTTACAAACTGATGTATCTATGTTTAAAAAAAATTAATCTTGTTTAGTTATCGCTGCACCGTTAAATTTGATTACTTTATTACTGTAGCGACACCACGATTCATCTACAGTAGTTATTAGTTTAAACATTTTCGAATCAAAGCGAAAAACTGTAATCAATCGTAATTTTTTTTCCGATAAGCAGACAAAATAGGAAGCAAAGGAACGAGAGTGCTTAACAGTTAATTTTATTATTTAAAAGAAGAAAAAAAATACTCATTTCCGTTAACTGAAATGTGAAACGCACATGTTTAACAGTTAATTTTATTATTAAAAAACAAAACAAAAAAATACTGATTCCCGTTAACTAAAATGTGAAACCCACATGTTTAACGGTTAATTCTATTATTAAAAAAAAAAATACCGATTCCCGGTAACTGAAATGTGAGACGCACATGCTTAACAGTTAGATTTATTATTTAAAAAAAGGAATACCGATTCCCGTTAACTGAAATGTGAGACGCGCTGAACTTCGACATTTTTAGCGAATACCGTACGGTCTATACTTTCACTCCGCAATATTGACGCATTCCTCTCGCATCGCTTCAATAAACCTCGAAACATTTTATCCAGTATTCTTTTCGTGATTCATCGATGACATTGAAAATTGAAAGCATCAATCCGATTCGCGTGAACTCGCGTGTCGACGAATGTCAAAGCCGAACGCACTAATTACATAAGCCTGTTATTAATCGCAAACCCGATAATAAGTGCACGCGACAATTTATACTTCCCGAGTACCTTACCTCGTTCTGTTTTTATCCGATCATGCAACGTGCATCGTATTACTCGTCCCTATGTTTGTAAACATGCTCGAGCCTCGCGAAAACCGATCGTTTTTATCGCGCGGGAATATAGAAGGTGGAATGAAGAGGAAAAGAAAAAAAGAAATGCGAATCGAAATAAGAGGAGTGGGCGTGATGGCGATGCTGGTGGTAGTGGTGGGGGAAAAAACAAGCATTTCGTTTTTATTTCAAATTTTTTGTTTTTTTTTTCCTTTCTGTTTCTTTTTTTTTTTTTGTTTCTTTCATTGTTTTTCTGTTTCTTCCATTGTTTTTTTGTTTCTTTCAATTTACCACATCTGATAAAAAACAAAAAAAGTTTCATCAACATAGAAAATTACGAGAAAGATGAACGTAACAGATGCTTTCATGCTGTACGGTTGACTTAAACAGAAGAACGGTTTTATTCGATTTATCACAGACGGCTTGGCTCTATTGTATTTTTTAAAGACAGCATTAAACATGTTTATTCTCCCGTCATCTTCTGTGTCACTTCTATTTATTAACCGTTTCAGGGTTAATAAACTCATGGAAGAGTATGGGCGAAACGTATGCGCGCGCGTACACAACACAGAGCCAGCCCGATTGTGCATTACAATCTATATTTATACGTTTCAAACGAAATCTTAAGCATTCGAACCAGTAGAATTAAGAAACCTCGTCGCATTATTATTTCAACCAATTAACTCGATATATGTATATAAGACGTATTCCGTAAGATTGAAACGTTACTCTATCACTTTTTGAACGTTATCACGGCGTTCGCTTCAAAACTGTTTCATTATTAATCACATCTACTCGAACTATCCATCACGAGGAATGGACGCGATAGATAATAAGTTAACTACACCTTATAGCCTGAAATTGTTATTGACCGACTCGACGATTGCCACTGTACTCGTTCGAAACGTGAGATCTTCAATGGTGAATAATTCACTTACTATTTAAATTTGTAACTGGACTTTATACGTTATAATTACAAGTAAGCATCTCGTGGGTAATTTAATTTAAATTCATGTTCCACTTTATTCACCGGATACAAAAACTATCGGTCAGACGACCGATTCGTAGTTTTTTAAAAAAGTTTTATAGACGTTTAAACGGTGCATTCTTGAGTATTTTTCATGATTTTCATGATTTTCTGTAAAATATATGTTAGAACGTTAAAGATTCTTTTTCTCTTGCGGTACGTATTTTTTTTTATATTATTGATTTTTTTTTGTGCGGATATATCTTAACACATTGAGGACGGGTGGCGAGATTTCTCGTGTTTTGTATTTCAGATCTTGAAAAGGTGAGAATAGGAAACGACGATATACGAAAGGTTGCTTTTAAAAAGTTATTCCTTCGGTTCGAATTTTAAATTAAGAGCTATGTTTAGAATACAATTTATTCTCGAAAGTATATAACCAAGAATTTATTCGATCGTACTTTATTCCCTGGTAAGTTTTACAGAAACAAGGTCCCGTCGTCGATGTGTTAACACTAGATTTACGGAACCCGTCGATTTGACGCAGTTCAGATTTCGTACTTAAGTTTAAGATGCGTGCGGAAGATGTAGATTCAAAATAAAATATGTACAGAAAAATGTAGTAAATAAATCTTTGATTATAGAAATCTATTAATTTCAAATGAACCGAGCTAATGATATTACAAACAATTTGTATTTCGATGTACACATCAAAACGATCAAATCGATGCCAGTAAACCTAGCGTTAATGGTAGCTAATTTTAGTGTTAAGGTTCAAGAATCTGCCAGGAAAGTACAGACGAGTAAAAAATTAATTTAAAATTGATGTTAACAGTTACTTGCGTTGTTAGAAACAATTATACGATTTAAAAATATTTTAACACGTTAAGCGACACGTCCCTGCGGACCGACGCTGAAATTTTCGTTTAAGCTTCGTTTATTTCCGAAAACTGACAGTATCAATTTCAAAAAATAATACCTTATAAGTCATCAACCAGTTCTATTAAATCACATTAAACATAGATACGGCTTTCCTTCGCAGGCCTCTACAATTTTCTTCTTAAGTTCTTAAGTATTTTACGACCAAATGTTTTTGAATCAGTATCGTACCACACAGCCTAACGGAAAGTCGACCAAAATCGGCGTGGCGTTTAACGTGTTAACAAGCAGTCCTGATAGAAGTCACGATTTGATCGACAATCATTCTAACGTATCTGTTTGGTGTTAAGATTAAAAAATCTGCCAAGAAAGTACAGACGAGTAAAAAGTTAATTTAAAATTGATGTTAACAGTTACTTGCGTTGTTAGAAACAATTATGCGATTTAAAAATCTTTTAACAAGCAGTCCTGACAGAAGTCACGATTTGATCGACAATCATTCTAACGTATCTGTTTGGTGTTAAGGTTAAAAAACCTGCCAGGAAAGTACAGGCGAGTAAAAAATTAAAATCGATGTTAACAGTTACTTGCGTTGTTAGAAACAATTATGCGATTTAAAAATATTTTAACAAGCAGTCCTGACAGAAGTCACGATTTGATCGACAATCATTCTAACGTATCTGTTTGGTGTTAAGATTAAAAAATCTGCCAAGAAAGTACAGACGAGTAAAAAGTTAATTTAAAATTGATGTTAACAGTTACTTGCGTTGTTAGAAACAATTATGCGATTTAAAAATCTTTTAACAAGCAGTCCTGACAGAAGTCACGATTTGATCGACAATCATTCTAACGTATCTGTTTGGTGTTAAGGTTAAAAAACCTGCCAGGAAAGTACAGGCGAGTAAAAAATTAAAATCGATGTTAACAGTTACTTGCGTTGTTAGAAACAATTATGCGATTTAAAAATATTTTAACAAGCAGTCCTGACAGAAGTCACGATTTGATCGACAATCATTCTAACGTATCTGTTTGGTGTTAAGATTAAAAAATCTGCCAGGAAAGTACAGGCGAGTAAAAAATTAAAATCGATGTTAACAGTTACTTGCGTTGTTAGAAACAATTATGCGATTTAAAAATATTTTAACAAGCAGTCCTGACAGAAGTCACGATTTGATCGACAATCATTCTAACGTATCTGTTTGGTGTTAAGGTTCAAAAATCTGCCAAGAAAGTACAGACGAGTAAAAAATTAATTTAAAATCGATGTTAACAGTTACTTGCGTTGTTAGAAACAATTATGCGATTTAAAAATATTTTAACAAGCAGTCCTGACAGAAGTCACGATTTGATCGACAATCATTCTAACGTATCTGTTTGGTGATAAGTTGGAAAACTTTTGTCCGTACGAACTAGTCACGTGTCACAGCAAAATCGCATCACTATCACAGAACTGAAATTTCCATAATTACCAACCGCTCGAACGGATCACAGAGCGCTTAATAGAGTTGATTCATGCTAACGAAAAGCGATTATCTTATTACATTGATCGTCGCTGAGGCAAAATTTTTGTCGCATCCTCTACGAAACTGACCAACTATAAAAATTGCACCGATCCGTAAATCCTGTTCGATCGCCTCGGAAAATAAAAAAATCATATCGCGTAAACAAGTGTAGCATCAAACTTATTATCCGTGATACTCGTATAATTAAACGTTAATAATTTTGGTCGATTAAAAATTTCAGTTTGGATCTGTCTCGTAGCCACATCACGACATACCCGATAAGAAATATGACACAATAATTTCAGCAAATAAAGATTCGAAAAACGTTTCGTTTTCTTCACGCGTCCAACGTATCTATATCTTTTGCTTCTGATACAAAAAATGTTTTACGAAATTCCTCGCAGACTTATCGCTCGAAAAATATCGTTCGATCGAAAACAAATATTTCTTTTCTTTTTTTTTTCTTTTTTTTTATTTATCAAAACTTACTTCTAGAAAAGATCCATGGTTTTGCGCTGTAAGTGATATCCTCGAAGACTAGAAGTATCGACTTATTGATGTCCATTACGTCATCTAATTTTTTTGTACTGGTCGGTGCATTATCCGAGCTGGACATAGCATGCCTCAGCTGTTGCTGCATCTCAATGAGTACTTTTGTGCCCATTTTCTGCGTCCGTGCCTTCTTTGGTTTCTCACATTCGACTTTTCACTACGGCGCTTTCTCTTTCTTTTCTTAATGGCCGACGCGGTTTATCAGCACTAGACACAACGAAACACACGTGAAAACTCGTTAAACGACGCGCGAAAGAACATAACGACAACGTTGGAATTAGGTCTGAGGGAACTGGTTGTCGCATACCGCAACCGTCGCGTCGTGGGTGGACGTACGCATATACATACAGCGAGAGGACGCTCATACGGGCCAACGAGTTTCGTACGCATCGTTTTCTTTATTTATTCATACATATTTCACCCGTTAAAGAAGCGCGTTCTAATTGAGGTTCTATCGGCAAACGGCAATCCCCTCCGCGTCGCTATCGATATCGGTAGCGCGCGTGTTACGAAAACTAATAAATTATTTTTAAAAAACGATATCGTACTTGCTATTCGCATTCGCGACGATTTGCGGCGGCGCCGACGATTGTAGCCAAGTATTTTATATGAATATGCAATGAAGCACGCTCGTGACTGTACTTTGTACAAAAAGAAAAAAAAGAAAAAGAAAAACAAGAAAGATCAAAGAAGAACGAGCGTTGATAGATACTCTAAAACAAAGCGTTTATTGTTCCACGGATATGTGAACGAAACGTTGAGACGATTACAGAAACTATATTTAAATAGTTGATGAAAGTCGAGAAGCACTATTTAATAGTTACGCGTGCCAAAATTTCGCGTCTAAAGTACGCTTGATCCATCCGTGTCGCGAGGACGCTTTTACTCTCAATCGTTACCGCCGCGAAAAGCTCCGCGTGTCTCGTGAGACCGGAGTACGACGTATCTACGGAATAAAATTCGATTCTCTAACCGGTCACGTGTTTTCTCACAATCTTCCAACGAATTTTCAAATGTTCCGAACGGTTGGATATATTATTTGCAATTATTGGCACCATTGATTCGACTTGAACAACGCTCACAGAAAACACCGATACCATATTGTGTTCGGTATTTTACACCTTTTCGAATGGAATATATTTTTGCGGTGAAAATTCATTGGTCGCGATCGCTAAAAATTTTCTTCCATCCGCGATCCGTTAAAAGATACGTACCGACGAAATTTTTCACAAGAAGCGGTTCGACAAACACCGAGCACTAAATTGTAAGAAAAAAAAAAAAAAAAAAATATCGTCGTCGACGAAGAAGTCTTATCTGCTTCCACACTTTATGGCACAAGTCGTACACCGTCGAAGGCGACGCGTCGTGAACTGCATGCAAAGTTCACGACAAGAAGACAACACTATAAATGTAAAAGCAGAGGTCGTCCTCGACGAACGACTTCACGCATAGAGGCGTGTGGTGTACTGCCACGGTTTGGAGGCCAGACAAAGGTTCATATTCCTCCCTCCCTTGTAGTTTAATAACCGCCCGCGTTAGAATGTAAGTAACGGACTGATAGTTGACAGGTTTTCTTTGTCCCGTTCAATTATTGATCATGCAGTTTTCCTATTTACCGATTACGACTACTCAGCAATTATGAAACTTGATAAAAAAATAAGACAGACTTGGAAAAAAAAAAAAAAGAGAAGTTGTGGAAAAATTATTCGTTACTATATATTTACCAACGATCCGTATTATTATTTGGCATAGAATATTGTGGAAAAAGATTTGCGTATAGATTAGCCGTTAGATGTTGAATACGCAATTTATTTTAATCGTTGATAGTTATTTTTGTGCCTTTATTATTATTTAATTTGGAAAATTGAACCGGTCACCGATTTACGTGATTTTTTGTGTTATCGAATTTTCCTTGAACGCATACGTCGGGAAAGATATCGATGAGTTGTTGATGAGTTGATACGGAACGACAGTTGCCTTTGTTTTATAAAATATGGATTTTCTACTATGTTTTTTAAATATACAATCGACTTTTGTTTTCGAGTTAAATTGCTCGCCATTTGACCTGTACCACGGTGTATGCGTAAACAATGATCAGTTTTTTGCTTAAAGAAAAAAGAATAATCAAGAATTAAGTTGAATAAGTTTAAGTTAAATAATGTTGTGTAAAAATATATGTATTATAATTATAAAATATACTTTACCTGGATCAATTTTTTTTTTTTTACGTTACTCAATATTTGTTTTAAATCACTATGTACTTTCAGATTACTAAGATATCACCAAAGTATCGATAGTTCTTATATTCGAGTTATTAAGAAAAAAAAGAAAAAAATAAACTAGCTCCACGAATTGTAAAAAAAAGAAAAAAAGAGTTTCACAAGGTTAATCACCGTCCCATGATCAAAGTTTGAAATTGTGCGAGTTTCTTTATTTTCTTCGAACCAGCGGGCAAAGCACATGTAGCGACACACTCACGGAACTATTTAAAGCTTCAATTAACAAATGAGAATGAATGTACTACTTTGTACATAATGTGCACAGGTTCTGCGTGAGAAGAAAAATTTATGCCTTTAACAAACATTTATATATCAAACGCTATCAATCTACGTGTAACGTGTCAATCTGTTTAATAAATTAATCCGTGATAAATAACAGATGTACAATCTGAATCACGAAAATAGAAATTCCACAAAATCGATGCTCCATCGCGCATCTTTTTTTATCTAATATTTTCAAATATGTTCATCTTTGTATTAGTATCTTGTATTATTTTAAAACGCTATCTTAAAAAAAAAAAAAAAAAACTGTACGCTCAAAGAATAGTAGTTTGAAAAAGAAACTATACACAGAGCGGTGGTGAAAAGAAAACTTTACACTACGGACGTGCTCGAAGTACCGCTTACCTCCAATACTGAACTATAAGTGAACCTTCAACACCATTTCCTTAGACGCGCGTCCTTGTTTCGACGCGGTGTTAAAAATTAAATCGTGTCTGCTCGTATGATGCGTATAACCATAACAGCTGATACTAAACAGAGTGTGCATTGTTATCTTTGCCTTATAAATTGCGACTCTAATCAACAACGCATTTAGTTGTGACTTTATGAGATTGAATAGAAATTTTATTCGTTGAAGATTTATATAATGAATGTATTATCTTTGGGTCATTAATTTATTCCAGTCATTATCTTAATGGTGCAAACTAGCTCGCCACGATGCGATGCAATTGTATTTATATTCGTGTTGATACGTTCGATGTAAATTGTCGCGATTTAATCCTGCAAAATTATATCGAATTTAAAATAAATACACTCGATTAAAATGAAATTTAATGTCTTTTATACTCTTATCGCGATACAAGAGATAACTTGTAAAGTTTATTTTTCCTGTTGTACACGCTGATAGTGAACTTAAGCAGGTCGATAATAATGCAGCCCAAGATTTAACATCGTACGAATTAAATTAACCTAATAGAATCAAAAAATTATAATTAACGAGCGAAGATTATTTTGTAAGCACAAATTCGATGATCGATATCGTGTTTCGATAAGCCTCATCTTCGTATTTAATTTATATTACCTTTATTCTCGTTTATTATTTGTATCGTGTATTATTTGTAAACGACAATTGTACCGATTTGTACCAATTAATCCGAAGCGGTGAACTTCTTTACCACCCGAGCAGCTAGTGGTTGCGCTTAAATTACACACCGCGGCGCCCTATACAGAATAAACAGAACGGTGAAACAAACATCAATATTCCATCTTTATTAACATTATAATTTAAAAAAGAAAAAAGAAGGGAAGAAAAATGTTTTAAGTCGCACAGAACAGAATATACCAGATATGCCCAAATTATTCTACAGAATAAACATTTACAAAGTACAACAGTCGATTCCAACTCAAATATAAACAAAATTCGTTATCTCGCGTACGTTATCAACTTCTGTACACATTACACCTTACTTTCCTTCCAATTCGCACAATTGTCAACATCGTGAGGCCTGTATTAAACAGATACTTCTGTTCGAACGTTGCGTTGGTCGATAAATATTTTTAATTTACACACTATCGATACCTGTGACCCGCATCCGTATTTAGTAACATCTGCAAGAAATATCATTAATTATTAACAACCTCAATTAATGCAAGGTTTATCTGATAATATCAAGAAAATCTCACGTACGTGACAAAATGTAAAATTTCAAATTTACCGCTCGTTACGCACGCGCACTTGTCTAGCGTCCTGCACCGATAGAGCGTGCCACGCCATCTTTATTGGTTTTATGAGACGCGCGGGGTACAGCGGTAGATGTGTCAAATCGTAAGATCCACCACAATATCTGGACGAACATGGTGTTTATACAGGAAAGATGATTTTTAACGTCCAGTTTAAATGTGAGTAATATCATCGTGTCCGACGATGGTGTGAAAAATCGCGAAACCTCCAACAACGTCGGTTTATGTCGGTCAATATTACTACCAGCACGAGATTTCGCGAACAGCGATCCTTTCTGCGATGAAAATCGTCATAAGAAGTAAAACATGTGACATAAATCGTTGATTCCGATTATTCCATCGTTTCGATGCAACGTGTCAGTTAATATCTCGGCAATTAACGAGAATACACAAAGAAGTTTATTTTAAGAAGAATTTCTTGACAATAGATACCATCCATTTTGTTTACGCACCTCCGGCACGCTCGTCCCAAAAACATCGCACCTCGCTTTCGTCTCCTCGATTTTGAATGTTGTTATTTATGAAAACATCAAATTTGAGTGGAATGGCCTCGTATTGTTTTGATTACAGTTAGACCACCGTATCGATGCATTCTGTCCCGTTTACACGCAAAATAATTATCGCGCGTGTCGCGAACGTGTTTTGATTTTATGTTTATGTATCGCGATTCGTACGGTTTCATTCATGTCGCCAAACATTCATTTCTATGCTCGTTGATTTTTGTTAATCTATAAGTAAGTTGTTTCAAACGATGTATCGTATGTTTCACGTGGAATAATATATTTTAGGAATCGTTGTAACGTGTATTCGCAGCCGATAGACCGTATTTTAGATAGCTGTATTTTAGACCGATAGTAAACACTAATCTTATGTTGATTGCAAACAAATTGGTCGCGGTCGAACCAACTGTCTCCGAATATGAAATTTAAGCTTTCCTTTTCTTTTCCAGGTACATAAATTAAAGAGAAAATGGTTAGCAACATTTCGCGGGGCACTCCCCGCATCCAGGTCTTCAGACCTACGTACGAAGAATTTAAAGACTTCACCAAGTATGTGGAGTATATGGAAAGCAAGGGAGCGCACAAAGCTGGCTTAGCGAAAGTAATCCCACCGTCTGAATGGATTCCAAGAAAAAGAGGCTATAACTTAGATGACTTAGATCTGACAATTCCTGCGCCGATTTGTCAGGTGGTAACTGGTAAACAGGGTCTTTACCAGCAAATTAATATACAGAAGAAATCCATGACCGTTAAGGAATATAGCAAAATGGCTAACTCCGAACGATATAGTACTCCGCGTCACTTTGATTACGAAGACTTGGAGAGAAAGTATTGGAAGAATATAACATACGTGGCTCCCATATACGGGGCGGATGTTTCTGGTTCCTTGACCGATCCGGATGTGAAAGAATGGAACATTAATCATTTGGGGACAATACTTGATTACGTGAACAAAGATTATGGTATATCCATCGATGGTGTTAATACAGCGTATCTGTATTTCGGGATGTGGAAAACAACGTTTGCGTGGCACACAGAAGACATGGATCTGTATTCGATAAATTATTTACATTTTGGAGCTCCAAAGACGTGGTACGCTATACCACCGGAACATGGTAGAAGATTAGAGAGACTAGCCAGTGGGTTTTTCCCATCGAGTTATCAAAGTTGTCAGGCTTTTCTACGTCACAAAATGTCTCTCATTTCTCCTCAGATATTGAGGCAATATTCTATACCGTGTAACAAGGTAAGCTCTAGTTGTTTATACGAACCGAAGGATGCTTAAAGCGAGAGAATAAGAATTGTAATTAATGAGTTAATTTTTTCTTAGATCACGCAAGAAGCTGGAGAAATAATGATCACCTTTCCCTATGGATATCATGCTGGCTTTAATCATGGATTTAATTGCGCTGAATCCACTAATTTTGCTGCGCCACGATGGGTGGAGTACGGTAAAAGGGCTACACAGTGTACCTGTAGTAAAGATATGGTTAAAATATCTATGGACACGTTTGTAAAGCGTTTTCAGCCAGAAAGGTAAAGAGAGTTGATACAAAAATGTCTGTTGATTAAAATCTACATACTGCTATCATTATTTGAAACAATGCGGTAAATTAAATGAAAAAAAACACGTTACAGGTACGAGTTATGGTTACGGGGAGAAGATATCGGCCCTCATCCAGAAGATCCTAAACAAACAGCCGCGCCTATGCCCTCTCAGATGGATCTTTTGTGTAGTAATAGTAGCAACGGGCAATTGCCGCAGAGTTATTTGAACGCTGCTCCAAAAAATAAACGTCACACTATACACAAAAAGAAGAATATAATGGCAACAAATCCGGACGTTGACATGGAAGAATTAGTGAACCGTCCCGATATTCCACCGGATGTAAAAAAAGTGCTGCAAGATCTAGAGTTGGAAGAAATAGATGATCAACCAGATGAACAGCAATTAGAAGTTTTAGAAGACATATGGCTGAAAGCAGGAGAAATGGGTAAAGAAATGTTTGTTGCACTATCAGGTTATTATTTTGGGTTGATGTATAACTTAATGTGTATGTAATATCAAATAACTTTCTATGAACTTGCAATTACAAATTTAACGAGCTATTTTTATCACAGACGTTAACGAGGCTTCCGTATACGATGACGGCTACAATCGCAAAAAGAGTCGGAAGCGAAAGAAAAAGAACGCTGACAAAGAGAAATCCAAATCCAAGAAGGATTCTAACAAAAGTATTATGGAAAATGTTACGGTCAAGACTGAAATAAAAGTAGAGGCAGACGACAGCCTTAACTACCTCTCTTCTACGTTCTCGGAGCAAAGCGTTCAATTGGAAAACGACGGTCAAGGAAGCTCTAACATTGTTATACAGGACAATAGTATCATCGACGGCATAAAGGTCGAAGAAGAATCAGACTTCTCGGAAGCCACCGACAAGCCGTTGAAAAAGAAGAAGAAACATTCGAAGTCTGGAGAGCCAAAGAAAGTGAAGTCAAAGAACGTGAACAAAACTAAACGCAAACATTTGAATACGTCTATCTTCAATACTAACGAACCTTTGGATGTTTCTGACGCCGATGTACAACGGAAACTGATGGCTATGCCGAGCCTTAATTCTCATAAATCTTCGATAGTTACAGACACAAGTAATTTATCAGAAAATATCATTTTTCCTGATAACGAAGTCACTATCAGTCTCATCAAAGAGAAACCTGTTCTAAGTGTTACGAATACTGGTCAAATTGTAAACCATGAAAGCAACGACATAAAAGGAAAGGAAAAAGTAATAGATAACACCGAGGATGAACGAGTCACTTTATACGCGAAAGGCAGCAAGAAAGGCAACGCGACCACTGTGAAACCAATATTTACGAAGCAGACTGCAATGAAAAGCGTTTTCACCTCGAATCAAGTGAAACCCGTTAAAATCGACAAAGCTGTAGAGTCTGAATTTATCAGTGAAGATTCAAAGGTCGCCATCCAAGAAACTAAGCACTCACTGAGCACTCACACCAGTTGCAAAAGTGTGGGTACAATTATAAGTGAAATATCTCTACCTAATTATTCGAAGAAGGATATCATAAAAGCTCCTAGATTGAGCGTTCTAAAATCAGCGTACAACATACCAGCGACTGAAGTCTCTTCCAAAGTTGATTCTGAAAAGTTGATAGGAACGGATAGCGATACTCGTTCACTTGCGAATAACGTAGTAGTTTTACCAAAGACTTGGCCTATCGCCAAACGACGGGAGCCTAAGCTACCAGGTTCAGGCATCATGTTTTTAAATACGAATTTCTCCAATCCACCGATTTTCCAGAAAGAAATCTCAGCCCAGGTGTCAGAGAACGAGGCAAAGACTGTTGAAGTTTCGAAACCCCTAACTTCATGCTCTATTCAAGTACCACGATTAGGATTCTTCCCGAAGAGCACTGTATTATCCCAACCACTGGCCAAATCTGTGACCAGTGTAAGTGGAACGAGCACGGACGTGAAGAATCTCGGAAGAAGATCTACCACAGACACGTCGAAAATGATGGCGACAAAGTTCTGGCAGACTTCGGCGACTAACAACAACCTGTTCTTCTTGAAAGATATGAAAGACGACAAACAGGTTCATTCCACGATCACGAACTTGGACGTTCCCGGAACATCTGTTTCGTCTTCCTCGCTTAACAGTTTAACAGGGAACAAGTTCTTCTTAACAACAGCTTCTAAGTGCTCGAACATTTCAATGAATTCTCAGTCCTCGATGATGATAGATTTTAACAAGAAATGTTTGCAGACTTCGACTTCAGTTCCGAGTACGACAGGTCCCTTCGTGAAGATCATACCTCCTAAATCGCAAGATCAGTTGCTTATCAAGAAAACGTTGAATCAGAAAGGAGAGATTTGCAATAGGAAGCCGGTGAAAAGTACAAATGTTGTTAGCAACTTAAAAACTGTGTCGACGCAGGTTGATAATCCATTGGAGATTGTTCAACCCGGTAAAAGTTTATTGAACATACCGAGACTGGACGCCGGTACACAGTACACTACGAATCATTCCATCACGGACATACAAGGTTCCCAGAAAATTATTACTATTCCGCACTTGCAACAGGAGCAATTTCCAAGCGCAATCACGGTCGACGATGAATCACGAACTCCGAATGGCCAGAAGAATTCCGGAAACATATACGCCAATATGCCACCGTTGAAGCCCATCAAATTAATGAACTCTAGGCGAAAATCAAAAGAGAAATTAAAGAAAGCGACCACTAGGAAAAAAGAACCCACAGAGTCGAAAATATTCACGACAGCGGCAAACGTGGAGGAACCTAGTGCAATCACATGTTCTGTCGACCAATCACCTTCCGTGTCACACCGTGTATCGATGGTACCAGGACACATATCAGACATGCTGTACCCTAGTGTTCCGAATAATGACTTGCTAAAGGCGTTCAACGATTATTGGAGTGCTCAGATTTCTCACTGCGCGATCTGTGCACCTTTTACCTCGAGTTGCAACGGACACGGCAGGTTAATGCCACCAGACTGGAAATATTGTAAGCCCACCGTTTTACCAGAGAGCTCACCGATATGGGTAAGTGTTATTTGTTTCCAAGTAACGTTATGGTTGCCTTAACTCTTTGAAGCATGGTAGGATTTTAAGCGTCCCACCTTATTAATAACTAAATATGCATACAACGATATTTTCTATACAATCTTGAAAATTAAAAATTATCCACAGCACAGTGGTTTACATTAACTCGCGTGTTTAATACAGTTGGGGACTATTTATGTCCCACTATGCATATTTAGGTATTAAAAAGGTGGGACACTTTTAATCCCACCAATCTTCAAAGAGTTAAAAGACTGAATTGTTACATGAAACCTTATTGGAACATGTTTGTTTCAGGTATCTGCGAATGTATTCGTTGCAAACTCAAAGGAACAGATCGTTGAACCGGAGAATGATAAGCTTTTACGTTGTAGAGAGTGTCACGTCACGGTTCATGCGTCCTGTTACGGAATCACCGTGTTACCTACAGATCTACGAAATTGGGCTTGTGATAAGTGCAAAGCTGGTAAAACACAAGTGGTGTGTATCTGTGAAATTATTTTTTCTCTTCGCAGTTATTTACATTCTTGACAAATCTTCTGATTCATTTTTATCTTTGTTCAGATGTGTTGTTTATGTCCTATGCGCGGAGGTGCTCTTAAACGAACCAGCGACAGTAATTGGGCGCACATATTGTGCGCTCTTTTACTGCCAGGAGTGACTTTTAAGGATGCCGTAAATAAGGATCCTATCAACGTACTAACCATCGAGCCGGATAATGTTAAACAACAGTGTTGTTATTGTGGACAGACGGGCGGAGGTTGTCTTAATTGCAATCAGTGTATCAATCTATTTCATCCATCTTGCGGTCTCGTTTCTGGCGCCACGTTTACAATACCTGTGTACAATTCACCGGAGCTTCAGGTATTTAAAAGAGAACCAATATAGAATAATAAAATATATAATAATGTGTAAAATAACAATGTGAATTGTACGTAGGTTACATGCGACGGACATGACGATGGGAAGGAAAAAATACCGACAATTCGACAGGGAGAGATCGTCTGGGCAAAGCATCGCAATACCCGATATTATAAGGCCAAAGTAGACTCTATACACGATACTTTATTTTACATGGTTACGTTCAGTGACGACAGTTTTAGCGAAGATTTGTATCCATCAGACATTACGGTAAATATATCTAAATATATTTTTTTTTATTTTTTTTTTTTTTTATCATTTGAATTCTATTTTAAAAAGTGCACACAAATATTTCTATTGTTCTATTGTTCTCTGTAGAATTATGATCCCGGAAACCCACCGCAACAAGGCGCTCCAGTCGTTGTAAAATGGACAGACGGAAATTTATACGAGGGTATCTTCGAAGGTACGAATCACCGAATCATGTACACTGTGAGTAACCATTATTCTATTCGTTCTACGATACTTCTGTTTAGTATTACCGTAATTAATAATACTTGAAATCTATAATTAAATTTTAGGTAATTTTCGAGGACGGTTCTCAACTCGTATTGAAGCGAAATGAGATTTATAGCTTACAAGAAGATATGCCAAAAAGAGTTCGTTCACGTTTGGTGAGTTTAGTGATAGACTAATTTATCTCCGTGAATACTTTCGGCGTAAGATATTTTTTTTTTTTCCCCCCACACCGTTCACCTTACTTTTTTTTTTTTATTTCTGTCGTATTTTTATTTACGATCTATTCATCTCGAGCTTACGTTGATTTTTTATTCTTTTAATTGATTTTGCTGAAGTCTGTTGCGACCGAAATGAAGCACCGGTATCATCTGTACGGCACGGAGGATGAATCGGAGGCGCAAAGAAAGGTGAAACAGTCAAAATATTGTGATTAAAACAAAAATTATATACAATTCATTGTAAATAATCGATAGAGACAAATAATATTCAATCGCTGTACATAATATATACGAATAATTGTACCTAATAATTTGGTCTTTTCTAAGCTTCTACACATTTTAGGACAGACCAAATGAATAGATTTAAAATTTTTTTTTTCGTTTCTGTTTCTTTCTTCTTCTTTTTCTTTTTTTTTTTTTCTTTCCTTCGCTTTTCTTTAACGTTTTAACTTGCAGATACATTTTTTTCTTTTTTATCGGTACCGCACTTCCTTGATTATAATTACGCCATCGTTTGTTGGTTATATTAATTGTAATTGACATCAATAAATTCTGTTTCGACGAAACGAATAGGGATTCAATATAAATGTTACGAATGTCTCATCGAGAGAAAAAAAAAAAAAAGTGTTAAATAAATCGTGGTATTATGAATCATTCGTCGTTCCGTCGCGTCTCTTTCGTGGCTATAATTAAACACCTTCGAGTTTCTAATCGTTTGTCACGTAATTAAGAAATAATACGAATTCAGAAGTCTCGTGTCTCACGGAAACGGAGTGTAGCGTTTTTCTTATCACTTACATTTATATGGAATTAGAACAATTGACCGAGTACGGCACATTATTAACGAGAAGATACTACTCAACAGATCATAAGATTCGAAGAAGAAACAATAAGGTTTATGCAATGAATTTCTGTATATATTTTACAGAATGTGAATAGGATTATGGGATGTTTTTACGCGACGAGTCCTGTGTACGTAATTTAAAAGCATTTTTTACTTTGTTCTATGGATAAGCATTTGAAATTGAGGACTCTGGAGGTTTCCATTGCATATATCTTGATTGAAGATAACGTTCGATCGTAACATGCTGCTCAAAGCATGCGTAGAATTGGTATTAAGGGTTGATAATTATAGTAAGCCACTCTTAGAAGGGTTCAGTAGTGGTTTATGAAAGAATGCTTTATGTACATTAATTTTTTCTTTTTTTTTTCTCTTTTTTTTCTTTCAATGTTTTCATATAACAGTCTGTAAAATGTATTTTATAAGTAGTAAAGATGTAATAATTATGTTGTAATTGTCTCACAGAAAAACTTAGCAAATTATACATAAAGGGTAGATACAATGTATTTCCTCCAAGTACAACTTTCACGTGTGACGTTTATGAATCCGAGTAACACATAGAATATCATTTTTCTTTATTTATTATAAATCCATAAATTCATACGTCATCAAGTCAGTAATGTATTTTTGTCGAGCACAGAAATATTTAATGAACCGAAGACGCAAACCAATTTTTTACATAGCTAGTTTTTAACAAAATTTTTATCGCATCTTAATTTTCATGACGACTATTGATCCCTTTTTGACATGACATATTGTGTTACGAGTCATTTTTTTTTTTTTTTTTTTTTTTTTTTTTTTTTTTTTTANATAGCACCACTAATAAATTCTTGATCATGTACGTGTTCATTGTACAGTTGTTCGATGAACGTTCGCAAGAAATAGGGGTGTGTGCGTTACCGCGATGAAAATTTTAACTTCATTTTCTTCATTAGTGTTAAAACTATTGTATTAATTAATACTCGTGCATCGTTTCGGATACGGTTTCTCACGGCGATGTGTACGTTTTCTTGTATGTTTCTCTTGCTTCCTTTTGTTTTCTTTGTGCTGCGTTCGTAGGCTGAACATAGTGAACGCGACACAGTGGTAAACGTGTAACGGAGCACCAATATATATGTATATTTATAGAAGAAATGCATCAATCGAGATAGTGTTTATATGATCTCTTGAAATTTTATTTAACCTCGAGAAAACATGAGCGTGCGTGCGCGTGAGGCAAACTATAATTGTAACTTAAACTTGTGTAATTTATGCGGAAAAAAAAACAATTATTATTTCTCCCGATCACTTTATAATACTTATCGAACGAAACAGATCGGGAGGCTGTATTAGCGTTCTATCTGTATATGATATTAAGGAAAAAAAAAAAAAAAAAAAAAAAAAAAAAAAAAAAAAAAA
>SMSQ01006404.1:24775-38446 GCA_019453375.1 Ctenoplectra terminalis
AAAAAAAAAAAAAAAAAAAAAAAAAAAATTAACAATGTATCCAAGTGTAGAAACAAATTGGATACAGCGTACAATAAAAAGTAAATATACGAAGTAGTTTCTTTTTTTATATATATAAACCACTAATTTTTTTTTTTTTTTTTTTTNTAAAAATATTGGTAAATAGTTTTAGTTTATAACAGGTTTGTTTACAAACGCTTTTATTTATTTCATACTGTATAATGTCACAGCTAATTTAATAACTTGTTTTTCTCTGCGAGCAGAAAGATTTTACTGTTTATAAATAATAAATATTGTAAAAAGTCGAAGGTGTGAAAAATATAGCTTAAAGTTCCATCTCTAACATTGATACAATCCAACGTTCTTTTTTTTTTTCTTTTTCTTTTTTTACGGTAAAAATAAATTTTCAACTAGCATTTTGAATTGTCAAGATTGATTCTCACGAAATGATTTCAGTTTCTTTTTTAAGTTACATAAAATTACGTTTAAACATTGCTATTTATTTAACATTATGAAAATGCCTAAGAAATATATCACAGAGACTAGTTAGATCCGTTACGATAAAGATAAAAAAGATTTTTTTTAAGGAATCAATTTAACAATCTTGCTAGCTTGTTATAAATAAAAAAAAAATAAAAGTACGCGGTAATTTTTTCAAAATTATCGCCTAACGATTCATCGTGATCGTGCTGAATAAATCGTAAACAATGCCCCGATGTTAATACTACACTCGATATAATATCACGTATCGTTTATGCATATATTATTATGCTTAATTTTTTCGTCTCTACAATTCTTTGATGTACCAAAATGCTCGAGCATTAATTCCAATATCACTTTCAATTTTTCAAAAATCGATACTTCAAATTTCATTTTCCCATTTCGTTCTTACAAAGATCAATTGAAGAAAACTTAAATCGCGTTGCAATAATACAATTATATTTAACACGAAACGCTAATCACCTTTATATCGCAGTATTACCACTATTACCAGTGTATCATTGCATAGTGAATAACATTGTTGTGTGCGACAAAATGATAAAAAAATATGTTTCTTTCTTAATCGGTACGTGCATGCTGTATTACGGTTTACGTAATACCCAAAGGTATCTCGAATTACAGCATACCACGGATACTTTAAAGCGTTCGTGACTCATTACTTACGAAAGTCTCTAATATAGGAAGTTCGTTCGACAAAGAAGCGTGTAATAAGTTAATTAGCCCCGTAATACGGATAATCGTATAGTAACGTGGAATAATAAATCTAAAACCAAAGGTCTTATCAGCTAATAGTACGATTAAGTTCACAACATCGCTATCGAGTGCCGTCGAAAAATTTTTTTTTTTATACGTTTCCAAAAATAATTTCAACAAAAACACCATCCCCCAATAATTCGTAAGTACAGTGCAGAATTCTGCTTTACCAACGCGTCCTACGGACAATTTTATACAATTTTAAACTTTTTCTCATCGAACGGATGATTTTTACATAAAAAAAATTCAACGTTTCATCGATCCGTTTCTACGGAGAGTCCCCTTGGGGAACTCTTTCAGCGCCATCTTCACCGGTAAACAGACCGGAATCGGCCGACGACAATACTGGATCACTGAGATCGGGAATAAGTAGTCTTATCTTCTGTTAAGCTTGCACCACAGAGCACTGGCTGTTAACAAATGCATCAGTACACCGATACCGAGGATCAAAATTAGATTATTCGCAACGCTCGTGTCAGCGATGTCCATCTCCTTTAGAAATTGCGTCGGCTTCTTGTAATGGCAATAAAAATCGTCACATTTTAAGTCCAGCCGACCGAAACCGTAGACGGTGTGCAGAAGACTGTGAAAGCTTGCGCGGAAGTACGATATGTGGAACATCCATCGGAACATCTGCGGCGTGTCCATGTAACGGATGCAGAATCCGAACACCGAGAACAACACTGCAATTATGGGTCCCGCGAATACCGCGATCTGTGAACAATAAAACATTACATAGTTTTTTGTGAAACACAATTTTTTATATTCTTCTTAATCATCTATGGGCAGAATTTTTTCTATTTATGGAAGAAAAAATTACGATTCATTACAGTTTTTCGCTTTGATTTGATAATGTTTTAACTAATAATTGCTATGGAAGGATCGTAGTATTTCCGAAAGGTGTAAAGTAAATTTATTTGAAATACAATATTTTAGGAGGTATTTCATTGTTTTTTTTTCTAATTAATCCTCTATAGCCCGAATTTTGTCTGTTTATCGGAGAAAATATTGCGATTACAGTTTTTCATTTTGATTTGAAAATGTTTTAACTAATAATTGCTATGGAAGGATCGTAGTATTTCCGAAAGGTGTAAAGTAAATTTATTTGAAATACAGTATTTTAGGAGGAATTTCATTGTTTTTTTCTAATTAACCCTCTATAGGCCGAATTTTGTTTGTTTATCGGAGAAAAAATTACGATTACAGTTTTTCACTTTGATTTGAAAATGTTTTAACTAGTAATTGCTATGGAAGGATCGTAGTATTTCCGAAAGGTGTAAAGTAAATTTATTTGAAATACACTATTTTAGGAGGTATTTCATTGTTTTTTTTCTAATGAATTTTGTTTGCTTATCGGAGAAAATATTGCGATTACAGTTTTTCACTTTGATTTGAAAATGTTTTAACTAGTAATTGCTATGGAAGGATCGTAGTATTTCCGAAAGGTGTAAAGTAAATTTATTTGAAATACAGTATTTTAGGAGGTATTTCATTGTTTTTTTTCTAATGAATTTTGTTTGCTTATCGGAGAAAAAATTACGATTACAGTTTTTCACTTTGATTTGAAAATGTTTTACTAATAATTACCGTAGATGGATGGTGGTGTCGCTGCAGTAATACAGTAATCAAATTTAATAGTGCAGTGATAACTAAAGAAAATTAAATTATTTTAAAATATAAATACATCGATTTGTAACTTTTATGTCACACGGTCCCATAGAGGGTTAACAAACGTCCTATTTCGTCGTTTAAAGAATAATGGTTGCCTATTTTCAGGGGCATTGACCGGTACCTGCGCAACGAAAGTGCGCGCAAACTATAATCCTGCGTTTTTACCTATAATAAAAATCAATGCAATTAAGAAAATTTATAATGCCACTAAAGGCTATTAAAATTGTATTTTTAAAATTCATAGAAGTAAATTAGAATATATGAAGTAGTCGGTTCGAATTCTTCGATATAGGGACTTACAATTTTCCATTACGTTTCGCTAATTTTATTTATGTAATTTATACGCTCAACATTCGTTCATTACGAATCAGTTGAACGAATAATGTTACGCAACAAATCGACTCATTGCTTTAAAAAATCGATAGTGTTTTGAACGGTGCGCATCTGCGTTCGCGCATCCGACTACAGCATATACTGCTGCATGGAAACGTCTTGTTACCCATGAATTATTTACACCAAGTATATTTTGAACATTATGCGAACAGAACTAATGAGATGAAACAATTTTTAAGGTATTATGATGCTATTGTAATCGTCATAATTATTCGTTTTAAATGAATAATCAATACTTAAGGAATATAATACCTTCACTGGTGTTGTTGCACCGATGAAGAAGCCCCATGCTTGAGCCGTTAAACTTGCAGCTATGCTGACGACCATGAAAGAAATTATACGAGGGGTTTCGATGGGTTGTCCCGTCAACCAGTAACTCACGGCCAAATAGGTCGCTGCACAGGACGCCTGGAATGGTATTTCCACCAGCAGCATACTAATATAGTACGGTGCTAACCGATACCATCGGTTGAAGTGTTCCCTCGAGAGTATCCGCATCTCCTGTGGAACTGAAAACAATCCAAATATTTTTCCAATTCAACCATTACTTCTTTAGGAGGAGCTTGCGTAGGAGCTTCTTTAGGACTTAAATGTGTCTGTCATAGACAGACTTAATAATTTACTATTTCATTGAAACAGTTACTAATTAATAAAATAAAAATTGTAGACTGCAGAAGGCACTTGTTTCGACTGGAAATTAATTTTATTATTCTTAATAACTTTCACCTTGCTAAAGAAAAAGGATCAAGATTTATTTTAAATTAAAGAAAATTGTAATCAGCTACTCCGGAGGATTTTTCTGCACCTCCCAGAATAAATAAGATACCAACAAAAATTCTATCAGCTTTTCAGCAGCAAGAACAGAAAAGAATCTAAACTTCAGAAGCCAGGTCGTCGAACGTAAAAATAGTATTACTAGAGAAAACGATTAATTTCGCTGGTTTATTTATTTACAACGTTGCGGACGACGTTATTTTCGACTATCCGCTCACCGTTGCACGCCTATTCTCACTTTCTCGTATTAAATAAATGATACGAACCGTGAAGTTTAGACTGAATTCACCTTGAAACACTTTCTAAAAAAAAAAAAGGAGGAAGAAAAAAATGAGCGAAGAAGAAGAAACCGGTCAGGGGAGCCCGTTTACAGGTACAATTTAGATGAACGCGAGGATGACGTACAGGCGTAGTTGGCGAAAAAGAAGAAGAGTCGACACGGTTGAATGGCGAGCAAACGCTATAACAAGCAAAAAATGATGCATATATGGCCCGCGGGAGTGAATGCCCACTAGAGATACTGTTAACTCTCTCGTGTGTTGCGTTTCGGCCCGAGATACAGCCACACGCCACAGCTCCTTGACCTACATTTCTTACCACTGGTCGCGCGAAATGATAGCAATGCAAAGAAAGGACCGTATTGTGGAAAACTGGGTTTCGATTTTCTCTTTTTTTTTGCGGTATAATTCCACGCTCTCACAGTTGAACCGTTTATCCAATACACACACGCTAATCCCAATCGATAAATTTCACGATTAAGTATCCTCTTTTTGGATCTCTTCCAGTATCCCAGCAATATACATATACGGCAGGAAAAAAAAAATTGAGCAACTTCGAAACCTGGTTCCTCGAAGATGTTTCGGCTCATGAAAAATGAAAAAACCAAAATTTGATTTGATGGAGGTCAGTTGGGTATTAATAATTAAGAGGATGGACGACTACAGATGCACCGGAGGCTTATCGCGAATTTCTTGCGTGGATGGTTACAAAGAAACTCGACTGTTGGACACGCGAGAGACAGCGACGCAAAAAGAATTACACGCGGAAATACGATTCCTGTGTAGATATGGAAATTCAAGATAGCCGAAGCAAGGTCGAAATTATTAATCAGAAAAGAATGGTAAAAGACAACTTAATTGATTATCTAATGCACGACTGCTGACTGATGGAAATGTCAGTATAACTGGTGACCAGTAACAGAAACTAAACCCGAGAATAGTAGAGAAACAAGCTATCCAGAAAAAGACCAATACGGGCGATTCGAAGGAGAAAGTTTCTAGATATTAATTTGAGTAATGGTCGTTAAACATCACTAATAATACTTAATATCAAACTTGTACCGTTACAAGTTCAATAAATACTTACAGGCAAGTGTGACGGCCATTTTACCCGTGTAAACGATCAGTAGCAACGATCCATAAAGGTAAACGTAATTAGCAAGGACACCGTTCGCTCTGTAACCGCTTCCCATGTACAGGTAGCCGAAGATAACCCCAATTAGCAAATGGCACAGCAATCGTACCACCAACAACGTGTAGTCTCTTTTCAGGCAAAGTAATTGCCTCTTGTAGAGTAGATAACATTGGGCGATGAAACCTGCCGGTGGGGGTGGTTCCTTTGTGTTATCTGTATTAAAAATATAATCATAAATGGGACACTTTAATGAAATTTACAGAGTATTTGTTTTAAAGTTTTATAAGTATGCTACAGCAAGTAAAAATACGCAACTGTGAAAAAAATGAATGGACAAATAGCACTGTAATTACCATCTAACTGTGGTTTCATCGTGTACGTAACGGACCTGTCATCCTTACATATCGAATCCACGGAAGCCGCTAATTTGTCCACGCTGATACCATATTCACCGATCGCGACTTCTAGAACTGTAATAAAAATGTACACCGAGTTATAATAAAACGTTTCCAGTACCCTCGTATTCTTGATAAATGAGATTATTAGAGAATTCACATTCAAGGTCATTAATGAGAAAGTTCCCTATCGTATCGTATAATTCTTTCCTTTCTCTTTATTTCTTTTTTCTTTCATTTCTGAATAATAGAAAGATTTACAATGATAAAAGAAAAAATCTATGACACTCTTTGATTATATATTACTTAAACTTGAAGATACGATGGGTGGAGATTTTTCGGTGACCTTCAGTGCCTTATACATTTGTTAAAGAACCTAGTTCGATCGCTAATGCGAACATGAAATCGATACGAAAGGAATGTTGTTCAACGTACGAAAGTCAGCCGGGTTGTGATACGGCGGACAATCAACTCCAACCGAGGACATGTGAGGCAACAACGATTTAACCGGCCCCCTATATATGCAGTATCCACTGGCTACCGCGTAAATGGCATCAAACATCTCCAAGAGCAATGCACTCGGCTGGTGTATCGTGCATATTATTGTACGCCTTTCTATTTTAGCGAGACGCTTCAACAATGCGATGCATTGGCTGCAGGAGGATGAATCCAGACCTGAAACAGAATATCAGTTTCTTTTTTCATTTTTCTTTTTTTTTTTTCTTTTTTTTTCAGTACATTTAGAGGTTTTAAAAATTGAATAAAAATTAAACAAAACTTTCATAAAGTCTTCATACCGTTTTACAATTTTTATTCTTTTATTCTTTTTAACTGATAAATTAGCAAAGTTGGAAGTGTGTGTTGTTAAATTATTAAGATAATTCTACCATGCAACTGAGTCATCAGAACAATCCCAGGAAACGCTATTGTGCCTCGTTACATGCATCACCGGCAATGATGCAGCTAAATACAAACCAGTTGCACGTCTGGTCTCTGCTGATAAGAATAAAATATTGTAGCACAGTAGTATAAAAAATTTGTTATGCCGTTAATTCTTAAATGCAAATGTGAACTGTTACTTCTACATTGTATTAATTAACATTCGTTTAATTCTACGATTTATCGTTCTTTGCTTTGCAAGTTTTATCGCAACAGTTACAATTTTTACTTTGTACCTGTTACAATATTTTTTTCTAATTCTCCAATTCACGCTTTGTTCTGATACTTTTATTTAAACCGTTCCAAGAAGCAATTGCTGTGCAATTATCCGCGAAATTAGAACGGAACGATGGGAACCGCGCATCCTCAACCGTGGACGGCCATTGCGAAACGAAACAGATGTATCTCATCAGCTGGAGACCTTGTACAGCTAAACGAAGCTTCCAAGCATTCTTTCATCCGACTTCTAATCGAATTCAAGCATCATCGATCGACTATCTGTGTCGTTTCGAACGCACGCGACGGCCGACTGTTTTGTTTGTTGCAAATGTGGAATTTGCAATGTTAAGACCATTAAGATAATGCAACCGACAGTCGTCATACTTTAAATATTTAGTTACAAGTATGCATACCACTGGTGGAAAAGAGGACACTAGAGTCTAGTGACCAGAAGATTCTAAGCAAACAAGCTTCGTTTAACCCTCTTGCGTTACAACAACATAATGTCGGACTTGTGATTCCGATCATGGGTCAAATATGAAAAATACGAGCCGGACTCGTGGTTCAGCTGTTACAGATATATTTACATAAATTGAACAAATGTATTTATAGTCTTTGGGTGTGAAATACGTTGCTCCTAATTTAGAACATTTTTCAGTTTCTCTAAGTTCGTTAAAAAAATTCTGGCACAGTATTTGAATGAAATAAATTGAGTACAAAAGTTAACAGTCATTCCTCTGCATCTGAAAATAATGAAAAATGTATTGATATGTACTCGGATAAAAAAAATTGATACTATTGAAAGAAATTGTTTAAGAAAATGATGATAAGATGGTCTCTGACATTTATTTTTAACGTTTCTTTTACTGTTTCCGGGTTCTCCAGAGTGCATCTTCAACTCACTGTTATTTTCTGCAGCACCGTTCGACCTTCCTTTAGTCGCACGTGCGTTTCCCACCTTGTAATTAATTTACACTTCAATTAACTAAAGGTAGCAACGTCAGTTACAGTTTTTCCGAGTAATTGCAAAGAATTGTCGTATTGCCAAATCAAAAAATGAATTATAAAAAGAGTAATACCGTAAGAAACTTTTCTGATCGAAACGTTGCGTGTGGATATTTCTACCATTTAAGATCCCATTCTACTAAATCTTTCTTTTATGTTTGACCACAGTCTGCACACTGTTGCATAACGAGCAGAATTTATTCGAATTCACCAAGGATTCGGTACGAATCGCAGAGTAGTGTTAGTCTAAAAGGATTTCGTAATTACCAGTTGTTGGCTCGTCGAGGAATAATACTGAAGGATTGCTTAAAAGTTCCAAAGCGACGTCCAATCGCTTCTTTTGTCCACCTGATAGCTTTCCGCACAGAGTGTCGTAACAATGGCTCAAACCTAACATCTCTAGCAGTTCCAGGACCTGGTAACAAAAATAATATTGTCTTTTACATTTCATATTGCAATTATTACTGAATGAGCAGAAATTATGACTCGATTCAATTTTTAAATTGTCAGAAAATTATTAAGCAACTGTAAGACTTTACAATAACAACAGCATCGTGTCCTTGATTACTTGACTGTACATACTTGTTATTAAACAATTATAAATTATGACTTTGTCAATTTTTATCTTCTACAGTGTTTTCTCAGTTGTGGAAGTTTTAAACGTTACTAGATTAATTTGTAAATGTATGGCTTGGTTTGTTAGAGTTAGATTTAAGTCAGAAGATTCTAAGTTGGGTTCCATCAATTAAATTCGAGGTTTCAAAATTTGATACCAAGGTAGGGAAGGTTCTGTGTTTCAATTAAGTTAAGAACCACTGATTTAATGGATACGAACTTGAGTGTGCTTGTAGGCAGAACTGATAGTGTAGCCAAGTTTCAAGTGTGCAGCTAATGTCATGGCTTCTCCCACGGTGATCCTCGTCCTCATCAATGATTCTTGTTGTATGTAACATGAAGTCCTCTTCCACCTTTCACTATAAGGTACTCTAACTTTTCCATTCACCAGAATCTTTCCCTTGACACCTCTCACTCTGAAACATAATTACATTTCTAAATAAGTTAGTTGTTGTTACTTGTATCATTCTCAATTCTTAGTGCTTTATATTTCTAAATATTCTTGGATACTGTATTACGATATAAATTATTATGATATATAGTAGAGATGTAAAACAAAAATGAACTTTTTCTCCCTGATAAAAATTGTTTAGAAATTTCTGAAAATTATTTTGGAACAGAGAACGCTTGATATATTTTATTATAACAATTTTGTGCTATAAAGAAGCATCAAAATAGGATCCTGTCCATTAAGTAAACCGATTCTGATGCTACACTGCTCTTCATTTTTATTTTTAGCCCATTAGATAGTGAAAAAATTCGTGGAGGATTTAAAAATTCTGTCTGTATAACAAAATTATCTTTATAGATGATGCTCTCTTTATCCTCTGATTATTTAAATACTGAAGACTCAAAGCATCATAAAATGGCAACAGTAAATTTCAATTTTAATTTCAATTTAAAAAAAGGTATCATTTTTGGTTATTCTAAAAATATAATTATAAAAAAACTCTCGTTCGTTTCATTCTCAACATAAAACTCAATTCTATTTTGCAATAGTAACCAATGGAATTATCGTTATCTTCAGAATTGGCAAAAGTCAGGCAATCTATTCAAATTTAATGCGAAGTTTCGATTACCATTTTTCATTATTCATATTAACGAAACGGTTATTCGTTTGGAAAAAAAAATCAGAAAAAAAGAAAGAAAAACACTTAACAAGAATATATAAAAATGATACTAATACCTCATTGAATCATATTATTGTAATAAGTTTACTTAACGAAAGGTAAATAAAATTAGAATAAATAAGAACCTGCGTTAATTACTAGTAATGATTCTACAAATATTGATTTTGATATAAACGGTCGTCGTAATAGACACTTGAATTATCGCTACTGACTGTTTTTAACTTATCGATGGAATTTTCTTCGTGTCAACAAACTGCTCGATTCACATTTTCCCTGACTTTGGATCACGCGTTGCGCACGAACGACCTCAGGCTGAATACAAATTTTAGACTATTATGGTTTCAGATCGTGTTTTCTCTTATCTAATATGACGTTAATATCGCAAAGCATCTAATGGAAGATTCTGTTCCGTCGTTGAAAAAAGAATCGTTAATACTTCGGACTGATTTCATCCATAAGTTCAACTAATTACGCATGCAGAATATTCAAAGAGAAGCAGGGAAATTTTGTATTTATAGTAATCGATGAGCCGAATAAAAACAGCACAGTAACTTTGTTAAATAATTTTTTGTCCAATTTTTTAATTCTTTCTTGTCTGAGTTTTAAATCAATTTTTTGCCCAATTTTTAATTGGCTTTTTGCCTAAATTTTTTTTAACATTATTTGTCTAACGTTTTACCGTCTTTTTACTACTGTTTCATCTACTGTTTTATTTTTTTTTTTTACTAAGTTTCTTATCGCCTCTTTTTTACTCAATGACTTTTAATCTGTTTACCAATTTATTTTAGTCCATTTGATATCAATTCACACCTCTGCGAGTAACATTCCTGGAAACAGATTTTACGAGATGATTGCCTCTTTCGATTCTAAAAGTCACGGTGCAATTTTCGAACAGTCACCGTTCGGGGATTTCGATGAGAGTCACGCATTGTTCTCGATGTTCCATCGATTACAGTTTCCGTGTAAATCGCGACTTCGTAGCATTTACATTCTCAGAATGAGATTCTAGGAGAACGTATGCATAATTGCTCGCGGAAATGTCAGGCACGTATCCCTGTTGACATGCTGATCGCTACTTTATAGGAATACATTTAAATAATTGATTTTTTTGCGGAAGCGTGCCAACAGTTTATATTTCTAAAAACATATTTGACAGGATTCGAATTTACATTCCTTGTATTACAGATTATCCATGATCAATACTAATTACTAGAGAGTCTGAGCTTTCATTAATCCAAGAAGCATTTTTTGACTCACTACTGAACCAAGAAAGGTTAAAGTGCTAATAATTCAGTATCATTATTATTCTCCTATAAAATTAAAATATTCCAAGTATTATAAATACTCTAAATACTCTAAATATTCTAATACTCTTAATACCCCCAATACTGAAGCTACATCAAACATGTTAATTTTCCTAATTGTATTCCAGTTTAATTTTATCAAACACGAAGTGAACTGGTTCTCAAAGGGTACACGAAAATGGAATACAAGCTAACGGGACAGTCATGGGTGCGATCACGAGCCATACTGATGGTTCAATCAGATCCTCAATGCACTTTAAACAAGCTGTAGCTCAATTCTCCTCTGCAAGCTGACTCCGTTTAAGCGTTCTTCAATCTTCCTCGTACCTACCACAAACGTATCAAACCAATTCTCAGAATCTACATAAGGTCCGTTTAAATTGTTCTGAGAGAAAATAATTCTTAGAACAGCGCAATAAAAGAATCTCTTATACCGCAAGGAATCCTTAAGAAGCGTCCACAATACCCAAGAATAATGGTCAATGCACCGGCCTACTTTTCATGGCATATACACCAAGGGTTAGCAATCTTCTTAAAGTAGAATCACGATTATGGCGTCCATATACCATCGTGGCGTCTGGCGTGAAATAGAATCGTTAAAACGATGAAAAGGAGTGCGTATGAATAATAAAGGTTTGCGGCGGGTCCGTAAAAGTGCCGCAACGGGATCGATGACGAAATATAAAGCACAATGCAGGCTGGACGTTCACATTGAATCGTGCCAGTAAAACTGGAAGCGGTAAATCGTGCTTTTAAGCGTCCTTGCTTAGAATATAAAAAATATATAAAGACTACTCACGTATAACCGGCCAAAACGTTTAACAAAGTCGACTTTCCGGCCCCAGAGGGGCCCATTATCGCGATCAGCTCGCCGGCTTTAAATTCACCGCTGACGCCATGTAGAATTTCTTTGCGTTCTGTAACAAAAGAAGAAAACACAAATTATGTTAATTGTTCAGAAGTATAATTGAATTTCTTAAGCTGATCTAAAACAATTAAATGTTACTAATTTTTTTTCTTGAATTTAAATGCTTGCAATGGTTACAAAATTTTGACTCAAGATTGGAATAATAAATCCTACTTTTTAACTTCAGAAGAGATAAAAATAATTTATGTTGCTCCGAGTTTCTTTCTGTACTTTTCAAGCTTCAAAGTTTGAATCATGATCCAGGAATATAATTTGAACGGAGAAAATAGAACGGTGGTCAACGAACATTAAAACAGAATCAACTTTAATAGCGGGACTCATCAAATTTGCAACACTGTAAGCGGAACAACTACACTGAAGCAAAACTGGAAACTCTAGCAGTCTCTAAATAGAACCTTAACAAACCAAGACTGGATATCTCAATGGACTATAGGTTACCTTGCATTATCTATTCAGAATGTTACAGTATTATCCTTTGTTCTAAAACGGAAATAATTATGCTCTCTACTTAGCTTCTTGCTCTCTACTTACCATCTCTTAAAATTGAACCTTTGAAACAGATCTGTACCATGAAAAAATTTTTTAATTATTTCAGAAAGACTTCAAACAGCACCAAAAGAATGTCTCCTAATATTCCAAGAAAATCATACAATACACAAACATAATTCAACGCTATAAAATCAATCCTTATTCGTTACCATTCATATTAATAAGTTTTTTTTCGAAGAAATGATTGCTATTACGTCCAACCAGAAACTTCGTCATTCTTTCACGTTTAACTTCACAGCTAAAACTTCTTCCAATCGATCCTAAATAATTAATCGTATAATTAATTGTCTCTAAACTTTAATTGAATTACTAAGTAACTAATTTTCTATGATTTACAATGTATTCAACTAACGGGACAGAGATAATTATTTGATTCGTAGGTCACGAATGGCAAATGACGGCGATTCTGCATCCGATGAGGTCACCCAGTGGTTTTTAAAAAAAAAAAACGCGCGATCCAAGATAACAGCCGATCGAGACGCATTATGCACGTTAGTCATCGATCGGTTGCGATCACAGATATTTCGTTGAAACTGCAACTAAACGATTGACACGTGCATCTCGTCACGTCGTCAGACACTCAATCAGTCATCGGACAAATGTTAATTTCAAACAAAATATTTATCAACACTTAATGTCTATCATGGATGAAATGTAGGTCATAATTTTCATTTTTAGAGATTCTTTCGCAATTTTCTGTAACAAACATGAATAAACATTTATTTCCCTTGCATCTAACATTTTTTTAAATACCTATTACTTTAAATATTTTGGTAGAAATACGTATACTTAAATAAGTATGTATCGTTGGTAGTTCTAGTGTTAATATTGATAAAAAATTTACCAATTGACAATATTACATTGTAATTGTTTCAAAGTATTTATACAGCCTGTAAGATACTGTAAACAATAATTTTATATCTTCATTCAATATTAAACAGTGACAATTGAAATTAAATATAAATTTGATATAAATAAAAACAGTATTATAAAAATTCGTTACAAACATGCTGTAAACAATGTTTCAATCGATTTATCGTGAGAAAGGAAAATTGCAGCGAAAAACGCAACTTCTTGTTCCG
>SMSQ01006415.1:9993-22029 GCA_019453375.1 Ctenoplectra terminalis
CGTGGGTTGCGTAAGGGCTCGTCAAACTGCGAATTACCAGCCTTATTATTATAGTCCGTGGTTCTAACGCGCCACTTTTTCTTCGTTCGTCCGCCGCCCTTTCGCGCTGGGGATAAAAGAAAAAAAAAAAAAAAAAAAAACGGAACGAGGAAAAAAAGCCCTCCGGATTAATAACTCGCGCCCTTCCATTTGTTCAACGGAAGCAGCAGTTATGAAACTTCGGTATTATTTATCACTGGCGACCTCCCGTTTTCGGAGAACAATCGTTTTCAGCTTATCTCGTTTCGTTTTTTTCTTTCGTTTTGAAAATAAAACAGAAAAATTAATTGTTAGCACCGCTGAACGCAATTTTCTCTCATAAATTACTTCTACGATTCGTTCTTCGACGAAGGATCTGTAACGGCTAGAATATATTCCTCGAGGATTTCTTTATCCTTCCAGTTTATCACGCGAGGCCAGCAGACCTGGACGGGGACAAAAAAATTTAATTAAAACCAAAGCAGCAAGAGACGGGCGCACCACGAAGTCGAGGGAGAGAGAGAAAGATAAAATGGATTTCAAGCGGATGATGAGAGGAACGCTCACGGAGAGTGTCCTCTTGCTATCTAGGTGAAAGAACACCCTCTTTCCTTCCGAACTAATCAGAGACTGACAACTAATTAAATTAACCGATCGTAACGCTGGATAGGACCAGAGACCACCGGTGGATAAACCAGCCCTTCCTCTGTCTTCTTCGTCGAAGCCTCGCGTCGTCGACGATTCGTCCTCGAATCCCTGGTGTGCTGCACTAGGTACCCCCGATGGGCATAACCGCACCCCTGTTTGCCACTCACTACCCCTGATTAGCTGGACTTCCTGTCCACGAGCCGTCGCAACAATTCTACTGTATACACGTAGAAGCGACGGCCTAGCGTCGCGTACGTGGCGAGTTTATTCATATAACGTGTGCCCACGTTCGATCCATCGGAGCTTCCAGGGGTTAATGATTGGGCTTGATTGCTCGGCAAACATGGGCGAGCCTCGAATCACCTCCCCTTTGTTCCTCACCCCCTTTAACGTCGTTTACGACTTTGTTCGTTGATTCTGTTCCACGTATCATCTCGGTAGTAAAGAGGGTTTCATATTGCAGACAGTTAATATCAGCCTTCTGATGATACCTTCGCCGGCAAACCGAGGAGTTATGGGTATCATAGTTAAGAGGTACCACGCTGGGATTTTGTTCTTTCACTGAAACAAAAAGAGATGCTTTTAATATTACAGGAAATATTTTTATATTTTTAGATATTTATATATATATATTTTGTTTCGTCGCTTACAAAATTCTTACGATGAAGTGTTGTACCATTTTTTTTAATACCGCAGGAATAAAGCTTCGCGTTGGTTCCAACACTCGATAAATGCAGGGATAGATGAAGACATTAGTACCTCGCTATGCTGGCACGAAAAGCACCAGGGTCAGTTTAGAGAATATATTACATCATCGTCGTGACGTTAAATCGTACACGCGTCTCCTTTCCTACGAAATTGTCCGCTAGGAGACACGCTCGATGGAGAAGGAGAGACACGAACCAAGTCAACAACAACGACGATGATAATGACGAGGATGAGTCAGAGTCGAGATTGAGAATAGCGTCGGGGTTAACTGGCGAAGGAAGTCCGACTTGACCGGCGTCGTTTGACCCTCGAGATTAGTCGATCGTCCGGCGGCAACGACCCATTGATCTGCGATCAATCGGATTCATTGACGCGATGTTCTAACCGTCGCCATTTTCGCAGCTGTCGAACATCGACCATCTCTTAAGAAATTGAATTCTTATCGTAATGGGTGACTCAAATGCATCTCGAAGACTTTAACTGTAGCGTCAAGTTCAATTCTAGATTCGTAAAATCTTTGTCCGAAGACTCTGATACAATTAATAATCTCGAAAGTGTAAGTTCTTCGAAGCTATTGTGAAGCTTATCCTGGAATTATCGAAACGATCGAATGGGGAAGATATCGGTTGAAGAAACCGATCGAAAGACGAAATCTTGGCCGATCCACTTGGTCCAGTCAGCAATTTTACGCACGAACTAAATCTCGAATCTCCAGGTTGCGTTATGGCCGCGTCGGGACCAACGCTTTTAGCGGCTCAGGTGGCACCGTCGCCCGATAATATAACGTTATTTTAGTGGAAGCGTTCTACCAGCTAGGTGGCAGAGATTGTAACATCCGATTCTGTTGGCCGACGTGGAGAAACTTGGATAAACAACAACCCTCTTACAGCTAGCAAGCTGCCGCTCGTAGACGCATCGAGATCTCATGAATTTTTTATCGCGATTACAGTAAATCATATCGAGCGCGTTGCTTGAAGTTAGGTGAGCATCGTGGACTAGAACTTGTCGAGAATATTTCAAGCAACACCTACGGTATTTCTTCGAAATTCAAGCTTTTGAACTACAATCCGTTTAATCATTTTTATCCTTCGAGGGGATGATTTGATCTTAAATTCCGATTTCGATCTACGAAAAAATTAATGTCGATTCTGCAAGAAGGAACGAAAAAAGATAAAGAAAAAGAAAAAATAGTAGAAAGACCATGTTTCTTAGTTGTACAATTTTCTAGCAGTATCCCACGAGTCAAGCTGCCAGTGTTCGACAAGCTCGCGGTTGAAATCATACGAAAGGAAATTTTCGGCTGTGTACCCCGCAGGCAAACGGGATGTCTGCGTTCCCACAAGTTCGCGTATCCGCACGACGGTGATCTTATTTGAATCTAGCGAATCCTCTACCGCTCTTTGCCGTTGTCTTTCACTTTAAACACGACGAACAGAGCTTCCTCTCTCTCTGTGCCAGTCATGTATAGGTGCAGAAGACATGCGTCAGGGATAGAGGATCGGCGTAGAGGTAGTCTTTGATATGCTGACGTCGATATTATCAATTCAGATGAGGCAGGGAGGCGCAGTCGTTTGGTAAAACTGCGTTTGATCTGCTTCGCTCTTCCACGTGTGCATGTGTACACGTATGCACGGTGTAGTTAGGAATATGTACGCTCTGTAAGGCAGCCTTGGGCATTTTGCGTCAACTTATACAATTCCTCGCCAAATAATTATCGTATCTTTTTTCACTCGAACGATCTCGATATCTATTATCAACGATCACGAGCTCGATAATGTTCGATGCGAAATCTGGCCGATATCGTGTTCAAACGAATTTTTGTTATAATATAAGCGCGACAATGATTTATCCTGATTATTCTTGGAGACCGTATGAAGAAGACTAAGTATGTATAGCATTGAAATATAATTTATGTTAACTTCTTTCCAAGAACTGAACTTAGTCACACTTTGCCTCGTCTCCGCGTTACTTTCAATTAAAAATATCAGTAAATTCGTTCGTTGCCAACAAATTGGGCTCGTATAATTTTTCGTCGATTATTAAGCTTATCCGGAGCAGCGAGTTTCCATGAAAGTAGAAATGTTGTGTCGCGACGTGTACGCTTATAAAAATTAATCGTTTTGCCCGGTTTCCTAATTCCTGCCTCAACGGGGGTCGGCTCGCGTTCAATTGGTTTGTATGGGCATTGCTCGAGGCTGAGCGGTCCAACAGTCAAAGTGGGTCTTTAGGTGACAGAGCAGCTCATGCGGGTTTTACTTTGGGCTTCCTATCGAGCGAGACTAACCCCGAGCACTTCTCGTACCCGATGCTCTCTCCTTTTTCTTCTTACTTCCCTCTTTCTCTCTTCAGTGTTGCTCTCCTTCTTCTTAGTTCGTTCCGACTGTCGTGTATAACCCAATAATCATTTAATTCCGGCAGTCGTACGCGCAGCGCTTGGCGCCAAGTCAATCTAAGCCAACCGGATATGCCTCTCTCGTCTGCCTCGTTCAGCCACTGACGTAATCCCGAAGTTTAGGAGCGAAGGAGGTGGACCGTCCCTCTTGCCAATTGTGAACTGGTGATCTCTGTCAAAAATTTTCGAGGCAACTTGGATCATGCTGGACGAACAAGTTCGAATAACACGTACCAGCGTTAACGCGATAGAAGATCGCACAGCTTGGTGTGCCCGTAGAAGCGAAGATTATATTTTTTTGCAATCGAAACTGAACAAATCATGTACGTGGTTCGGTGTTAATAAATTCTAAATGATTTCTGCAACCCCCCTGATTAATGCTGCCAAATATCTCAATCTGGATTCTCTCTGCTCCGAGACGAAATTATAGATCACTGCAGAGGGGAGTGACGTTATGGGGTATCGAAGTACCCTTTTGAACAGTTATCATCGAGAACGTCAGCCAGGTCAACGCTGTTCGTCTCTTTTTAGCTCCCAATGGTTCTCCTTTCTTCTCACGAGCTTGGTAGCCTGGCGTGAAACTGCTAATGAATATCGGCCCTAAATATCAGTCCACGGGGATCCACGAGGGTGGCCGTATTCGCCGGTGCATATGTCTGTATATTATAGGGGATTACATACCCCGCCGAAATTTACCATGAAAGTCCCCATACGTGTGTACGACAGGGCCCCGACCCTGGTCACGCTCGTTTGTACCGCGTTAACTGTTCCCCTCTCTTTTTCGCTGTCATCGACCATCGTTGTCGTTCCCTTTCTCTTACGATGGAAACTGTGCACCATGGCGTACCATATGCCAGCTCCCATCATACGGGAGCCAAGGCGTGCCTTCGTACGCCCGAAAAGCCCTTTTCTATGAAAATCTAATCGGCCCACGACTTCATGGCTTGATGCTTTCTATCGGGATATAATGGTTGAACGCAAGGCAGCAAAAAGAGTTCGTTCGTTTATCGGTAAACGTTTCACGTTCCGTGCAAGGTGTGTTCCATTACTGTTGACGGTAATTCGAAATGTCGAGAAGAGGGCAAAGCGGAGTCACAGTTTTTGTTAAAAATTAAATTATATACTGATTTGTTTACATGTTACGGTAAACCAGCGAAAAGATAATCAGTTTTCGTGGCGTGCAAAAAAAAAAAAGAAAAAAAGTAAACGATATCCCTCGATAATAACACAGCGCAGGCTTCGTTTCGGGGTCATCGAGCAAAGCGAAAGCACAATCGCGCAAAAGCTGTACGGTCAGACTGTTTTCGTCTGGTAGATCAGAACAACGGCCTTGCCGTGATCAATGACTCCAGCATTTAATTGATCCCCGTGCACGGCTCGTCTGCGAGAGTGCTCGACGTCGATGATCCATCGATCTTCGCGGATTTAAATCGCGTCCGTTCCACTGTTCATAACTCCAAGATTAGATAAGAGAGTGGCGATTTCGAGGAAGCATCGAGTGCGCTAATACACTCGTAATGTTGTTGACATTATTCGTGCGTTATGCAGTGTCGATTGACGGACATCATCGATTAACAATTTCGAAATCGTTCTCCCTGCGCGATAATCTTTTAAGCTTTAACCAGACGTAAATTCTTGCATCGTTGTTCAAATAGATTCGCGACAATGATTTCCTTCCTTCGAGGCTTCTGGTGTTCGCAAACAAAGTTGTCAGTGGTTGTTCGTTTAGTTTCAACCATTCGATACGTTTTAACGGTGCGATCGGATCACTTCTCGGTGGAGTTACTCGAAAATATTATAACGGAGGACCGATCGAACGAAATCAGCGATCGTTCGATCCGCGTCGCCCAAGATTCATCAGGAACCGGATTAATCGGTTTCAATTAGACCAATTCTTTCCAATTACGGCGTATCTGTTTCCAGATAGCGAACGGTTACTGTAAAACGATCGTTCGCCTACCCGCAGGGGTCCATCTGCGTGTTTTCATACGTAACACTTCTTTGTGTGTTCACGTCTGCCCACATGCCAGCGTGTGGCTATTTTACGAACGAGTAATATCAACGAATTATATCGTTCACCGCGTGTAGACGTGTTTCACGTATCGTTTTCTGTCCGGCGATAACCATCACCCACATCCCCCAATTGGTAAAGACAATCGCTAATATGTTTTCTCCTCGATTGAGGAGTGAGTCATTCGGTACGTCCTCCCGTCTGCCTCGAGGAGACACGAGCACGAGGCTGCTATAATACCGGCGAAACAATTGTTCGACGGGACAATCAAGTGTTAAATTCGTGGCGCCAGCCACTCGTCCCCTGTATCCGGCGCATTGAACCACTTTGTCAAGGTAGATACGCGATTTGTCCTCGGAAAATATTCTCAACTCGTTGTTTTAAGATTTACAGAAAAGAAGAAAAAAAAAAAAAAAAATGGAAAAAATATTGTCAATTATTTTCTAAAAAAAAAAGAAAAAAAAAAATTATTCATGGCACAGTACGAACTCTTTGGAAAATGATTCATCGTTGCATCAGCCTTGCATCGATTCAGGTTGAAAAATATCTGATAAAAGTAATATGTAGTATTAACAACTACGCCAAGATTGTAATTTAAACATATTTTTGCTCCGTTCTAATTGTTTCGCACATTCAACGTACGTTCGCTATACAAGCACTGTGAATCAGTTTGATTAATTCAATGTCGCACGTCTAGAAACAATACTTGACGCGATTCGGCGAGGAGAAACGTGACAGTGTGAGGCATACTTAACGCCCGCCTCACCGCTCGTGGATGTCCATTTGTGTGCTGACGGATTAAGTTATCTTACAGCCTGTAAATCACGTCCGGTATATACTTGTACAAACAAACGTACAGGCAGGTTCGGTTGAGAGCTGAAGCGTACCGATGAATAAGAAAACTGATAAAGTATCTTGAAACCGATCAGTGTTTAATATCATCTTATATCTATAGAATATTTTCTGAATAATACAAATTTAATATCATCGATCAATTTTCTTCGTTTCTTTATGTCGCGAAGAAGAATACACTTTTTCAAATCTCTCTCGAAAATTGCTCCGATTCCTCTTCCCATTTTGTCCCGTGTAAATTTTTTAAAAGACTCCTCTTGGAAGGGTAATCATAAGCAAACGATTCCTTTTTCACCCATCGTGGCACCCAAGCCTCGTAATTCGGTCCGGGACATTTTTATCCCTCGCCCTTTCCATTCTGCCTGATTCCTCGAAGCGTGGCTCGAGAGGACATCGCTCGTTCGCACGATCTCGTCGCCGGGCGAGAGTTTTCCTATTTTCGCGGTAAAAGAGTAAGCAATTTTCTCGGCGAAGATAGAACGAGCCTGGGAACACCCTCGGATACTTCGGGGAGAACGTACCACGAGGAGATGCGAGTGAGCGAGTATGATTGATGCGATTTGTCGTTCTCTCTTGACGCCGAACATCTCGTCCCGGCACCTAGCTACGCCCCTGACGACACTTATTTCGTCTACGTGCATATCTTTTTCGCGAACCAACGTTTTACCGCTGTTCAGTCGAGCGACAATTCGTGAATAGTTGAAAAGAGTGCTACTGTCTTTCGCTGAAGTCAGGGTTAGCTGTTTGGCGACACTGACGTTACGATTCGTTACGATTAGCGATTCGTTAGGTGCATGATGGTTAAGATCAGTATGTCGGAATGCTATTTATATTATTATCACACTGTTACTTATAGTAGTACTTGTAGTATTATTTATATCACTGTCATCGTGTCAGCGTTGAAGCGCGCATGGTCATGTTGCGCGATTTAATTCGTAAGAGGTTTATATTTGGAACATGGAATAAATCTTTCAATTGTTCACGAGATTTAAGATATACTTTTGTGGAAGAAAAAAAAATTTGGCGTGAAAAGTTCTTCGGTTGATAATCTGTTTTACGAACGGACCTTAATAAATTGTGGACGTCGTAATCCCATAGGCTGTACGGATGACTGTTGTCGCTCGATTTAATTTGTTGTTCATAGATTCAATAAAAAATGATACTTAACTCGGCGAAATTTCAATAAAAAGTTGTGTAGAAAAAAAGTGCTGCGAGATATTTAAAAAAAAAAAAAAATGGTGACTCATCGGGAGAGGATAAAACAACTGCGTACTTTCTCAAATTTATTTCCAGAGAAAATCAAATGCTCAAAATCCTCGAATCATCGATAATCTTGTTAGAGTATTTTGTTTATCGTGCCAGCCAAATAATTAATGCGATGTGATTGATGCAACGAAACGACGTAGTTTCATACGTTTCGTTCTTGCTTTATACTTTGATGTATCTAAGCGCTGATAATACACCACTCGTTCAACAATTTTGCGTTTTTAGAAGCTTGACAACACTGAAACCCCTAAATTTATTGTGCATCGTTTATCACAGTCACAAAATCCAGGGATAATCTTTCTTGCATTGAAATTTAACAGATCGTCTAATAGATAATGAGATACTCTGAAAAAAAAACATAACAAGTAAGCGTCATAAATCTGTTTCAATCCTCACAGTTTATCCCTTCCATCGCTTTACACCTACAAACATCCCCGGTACAAATTTCCTCAATTTACCTTTGTCGTCTTTCGCTTCTGGCAAGTCGAACCTCCTTCTCGCGAGAATTCGGTAAATACAAATACGCAGAATGCAGGAAGTGTACAGGAAACGTAGCGTCTACACACTGCATTTACTTCGGGGCGTGTAGAAGCGGCGCGCACAAATATCAATCAGTGGAGTCAAGAGTAGAATCAGGGTGGCCGAGTGGTTCCACATAATGCTGCAACCGGAGGTGAGAGAGCGTTGCACACCGTGTCTCGTGTCCATTCGCCGTTGCCTCTGTACACTCACACCGCATACACTGGTCCACGTACGTGTCTGTACACACGCAAGCGTGCACACAAACGCGCACACAAGAAACGGTATCACCAACACGAGCACCTGGAAAACGAATAAACATATCCACCGGTCATGCCTACGCACCCACACAGTCGATAGAAAGTAACGTGGTGTTAGTGGTTGGTAGCATGTGGTAGCATCAGCTCTAGGGAGTCGTCGGTTCACTGTGTGCTTCGTGGTATCCAAAGCATGCCTCGGTGTGCGTGATCAGGGCCATGGTGAGTGGTTTCGTGGGGGTGGAGTAGGGACGATGAAGGCGTGCCTCGGAGGCGGAGTCTCCATCGAAAATCCCGGCATGCATCCAACATCTGTGTGGGTGTTCCTCTTCGTTGTCTCTCTCTCTTTCTCTCTCCCTCTCTTCAACAGCGGATGATCAGGCTCGTGTGCGTTCTCCCCCCTCTCTTTCTCTCAGTCTAACTCGCGACTTTCGTCCGTCATCGCATGGGAGTTCCTCCACTATCAGACCCGTTAACAGCAGTCGGCGTCGAGGCACCCGCTATAACGTCTCTCACATCCCCGGGTGCCGGTGCTCGCCGTTCCTGACCTGTCCGGCCGATGGGCCGCACGGAAATCAGTGTCCTTGACAGCCGGAAGCTTGTTCCATTCGATACGTGTATCGTTGTACAACGAATATCCTCGAGGAGGAATCATTTTTGACATCGACTGAACGTCAGTTTTAAAGAACTGACAATTGGACAGAGAATATTCCGAGGTGATTTGAACGAGTTTCTGCAAGGTTCGCTGAGAGGATCTTGAGCTTCATGGAAAGGGATGATTTTTGGGAGAGATCTCTGAAGAAGAACAGTGTCGGTGAGAAGGATTATTCAAGCAAGCTGGGAAGCGGCGTGTATTGTAGTTCGTTCCTGTAAAACAAAAAGGAAAAAAAAAGAAAGAAAAAAAATAGGGGTGAATGGTTGACACTGCGGTGGTGCAACACGCTTCTTGAACGGGGGAGCGAATGTCGTGTACAGTGAAGGGAGGATTGTTGTAAGAAAAAGTGATCGAACTGTCGGAGCACGATGATGGAAGTGCAGCAGCAACACTCGCCTGTAGGGGTGGGTCCTCTGGACTTTTCGCGCAGGGGTGTCGCGGAGACGTCAGCTTTTCGGGTTGTCAAACCGAAACAATCGGCGACGTCTCTAGTGCATCAACAAGCGTTGTCACCGGAGACGAATAATAACGAAAATCTTCAGGAGAATCCGCAGGTTCCCGCAGAAGCCGAAGGTAAGGCTTCCATTCGTATCTGATTTTCTTAATTCGTACGTTTAACCCCTACATTGACGTAAACTTCAATTTTTACCTTTAAAACTGAGAATGGCGGTGATTAAAAAAATGATAAGACAGTAAATTAACAAGTAGTTAGATCGTGATTGCTGTCTCTCTACTTAAACGAACATCAAACCGAATTAGAATGATCGTGCGGTTTCAAATCGCAGTTACGTCATCGTTCAACCCCGTCAAATTAGAATTTCTATTTCTATTATCTAATGACACATTAGCTCTGATATTCCCATTATTTGTCACTCCCTATCAACGACCACAAAGCGCGCAGTTAGTATCGATTGCAAACACGAGTTTAATTTCAATCCACTCATCAGAAACAAACACGGACAGTCGAGAAGTTCGCGAAATTTAATTTGGATCGAAATCTACGTTATATCATCCCCTGCGTTGAGAAAAAAAATTTTTTTAAGTTAACAAAATAAATCCCAACCAAGCGGACCGAAGAATCAAACGCGGAACGTGAACAGATCGCGAAATTACATTTCCCTCGGCCGCATCAAATTCTCTCTCCGATCGTTTCTGCATCCCTCACGCGGATTCGCATCTCACCCCTGACATTCATCCCGTTGTCGCCTGTCATCATGCTATCTATTACCTGCCTATTATCCCTGCACCGCACCGTTTACGCCCTTGAATTCGCGCCGACACCTGAACTGACTACCCGCGCGTACTCACGCGTGTGCACGCTTGTACGTGGACGCATCAGGTCGACGCGCGTGCACCGATCGGGACACGAGCCACCATTGGTTCTGAGTGGCGAAATGCATGTAAACGCGTATAATGTGTACCGTGTACGAACAGCTGGCTCTATGTGTGGGTGCGTGCGTGGGTGCGTGCAGGTGCGTAAAGGGCACACAGGAACGGTCGTTCAACAGGTGAGAGGGGATGAACAGGCATTAGACGACTGCCTATACTAATACTGCTAATCGGGCTAATGGCTAACGCAATAATATCAAGCCGGTAGCGTGTAGGAATCGGCCTAAACGGTTTATGCGATAATTGCCAGGTGATGGGCAGGAGAGGGTTTCATCTTATTGGGGGTGGCGCGTTTGGTGTCACGTTTTGAGGATGGATTCTGAACGGGTGATTCGTGGTGACGAAGGTTGTGACACTTTGATTTATGGAGTTTCAGGATTGTCTTTGCGGATAATTAAATAGGGGTGTGATTACTTGATAAGTTATCATTGCGAACTTATTTTTTATAACCGAATAATCTGTATTCGAAGGGTGGAATAATTTCGAGATCCACTAACTAGATTGCCAAATAGATTTTTTCTCCTTCAAATAACAGATTTAAGAGTCTTGAAGCTATCGATTGCATCTCGTTCAAACAAAAATCTATACCATCCACCTAAGCTTAGCCATGAGTTTTCACGCAGGTGGTCCCCCCAAATGGTCCCCAAGATTTTCCTTCGGAAATCACGCTATAGGATTTACCGTTTATAGGTTTACGAGCGAACGATAGGCGCGAAAGAGGCGACACGCAGGATAAGCGTCGAACGAACAAACGCCGATATCGTCGATGCTCACGGGCAACAAACACGCATTACCTGCACAGTGTGTACACACGCAGTATCGATGTTGGTTGTACACCTAACCGCGCGGTCATCTTATCTTGGCCGCGTGGTATGCTCGCTTTATAGGAAAATATGATTTATTTCTGATAATCCTGCGAGAATGAGATAGCCTTTGCGGCGTGGCGCGCTAATCTCTGGTCGCTATCTGAGATTATCCCGACCGGTACTATATTGCCCGGATTACGGATTTCATTCTCTCTTTTTCGCTGTTTTTTCTTTTTTTTCTTTTTTTTTAATTTTTTTTCTTTGAAAGTTCTTGATACGTACAATGTCGATGATCGATTTTATCCGCTCCTTAGCCAAGAAAGCCTGTCCAGTTCCAAGAAACGCAATAACAGAATCCGATCTCGATAAGCTGGTTGATTGCTGGATAGCATTATGCGCGTCTCCGCCAACTTTACAGGATTATCTTGCAGCCATTTCTATTTTTCTTTCGAATAGTTAGAAAAAAAAAAAAAAAAAAAAAAAAATTTATTCCACTTTAAGACACGGGCGATTTT
>SMSQ01006415.1:22499-83347 GCA_019453375.1 Ctenoplectra terminalis
AAAAAAAAAAAAAAAAAAAAAAAATTGATTCCACTTTAAGACACGGTGAATTTTAGATAGTCGTACACTCTGATTCGATCCCCTCGATAACGTAAGATTGCAGTCCTTGGCGCAAAGTTCGAATTCCAGCGCGCTACCGGTGTCGATCAGAAAGGCCGGAGGAAACGAATGGCGGATTGTTCGTGGATAGGAATGCAGCCACGGAGAAAGAGAGCGAGTAATGGCCGGAGGAAGGTTGATAAATAGAGAAGGGTCTCCTTCCTTTCTAATAAAGACGCTCTTGTCGAGGGGTTGATCTTTCGTACGAACAGGGAATACCAAATTTGTCAGCTCCCGAGACGTCGGTTGCCCGTTTAGCGGCTGATTCGGCGACGCGAATAATGATGCATGAACGATTCAGAAATATGCTCGATCCTTTCTCTTTTCGTTCCGCTTCTTCATATTTTCGCCAGGATTTCACGTAACATTGAGCTAAACTCTATCCATATTCGGACTGCGGCATATTTTATGGCGATTCTTTTCTTTTCTTGCTTTCAGGAGGATGCAACGTTCGTTTAATGTTCCCCAGACTGTGGGCTCCCTTTGGAAACGCTACCGAGGTCACGAACCTACCACCCTTGCCTAAAAGTCATTCAGGTATGTGTAATCTTGATAAAGACATTGACCGGAGGTAGCATAAAAAGTGTCCTATTTTAATTTAATATTAGAACTACCGGTGACCAAAGTATACTTCTCTGCGCCAAAGAAATCATAACGAAAGTTATATAAAAAAAATATATATAATGCAAGGAACATTTGTCTATATATTTTAACAGAAAATGGCAAAAATTTCCCAAAATCTATCACGGAAAATTTATAAAATTTCGACCATTTTGGTAATTCCACTGTTAACAAAGATTCAAGCATCGTAAAAGCTATCTGATCGATTTTAAGGTAATTAGTACGTGTCGTTGCAGTGTAAGATAAAAGATAAAACGTTTAAAGCTTCCTGATTTCGCAAAACGTGTTGCAATATCGGCAATAAATGCTATCGGTTACCATTTTCAGAATTAACGAAATTAGTCAGAAATACGTTTTAATTCACTTCCAGAGCAAATGGAAAAAAAAAAATTAATTATACTGTTCGTAAGAGAAACCGGTAGGCGTATCCCGTAGTGCTCGAGTAATTAAAAATTCGTTTGTTTAATGGTGTTTTGATGCGTCAAAGGCTTCTCTCCGAAGAAGGTGTAGATGGGCGGCCTGTTGCCCCGTTCGGCTTCCTCCTCAGCCCGGATGACGAGCAGAGTTTTTATTTGTCGATCGTTAAGAACGACCGGTCGTTCGATGATTGGGATAAATGGTAGCACGCGTCATACCGCGGAGGGACATCGGCCCTTCTAACTCCTGTCGTCCCAATTGGAGCAGATTAGTGGCGCGGTACAGGGATTCGGGCCGTCGGCCCCTTTGTACTCGTACGACGGTCGGCCTCTCAGTTCTACCTACCCTGAATTAGTAGCATCTTGTCATGTTAAACGCTCGTGCATATAGCTCGTCCTCTCTTCCGACTTCTTTCCGATGCGCATCGCCATTCGTTACGCTGCGTCTACCTAGACAAATCTTCAGGATAATCTTCCAAGTCGTCGAGGTTTTCCTTGTTTCATTGGAGCTGCGATCTTTTTTTCTTCTTTTTTTTTCTTCTTTTTCTTTTTTTTTCTTTTTTTCTTTTCTTATTTAATAAATTGATTCATAGAAATTTAGTGAAATTTTTGCTGGATGGATATTAAGCATTCGCTTGAAATACTGCTTGGCTTAGACATTCATAATCGTAATACCCTAATTGTTTTGATCATGTTTAAGGGAGATAAGATACTCCGAATCAGACGTTTATCGATAAATTTGTCTTTAATTACAAATTCCTTCAATCAAACGAGACAAGTATGATCGATCGAGGAGATCAGGGCAGCGTGTTGAAAATTGTATCACGAACGAGCATGATGCATCGTTAAGATGATGGTCGAACATCCCCCGATGATTTATTTCGTACAATCTGAAGCATTTCTTTGTTGCATCTTTCATCTCGAAGTCAGAGATTTTAATCGATGTCTGGATCCCTTCATCGTTCCTTCTTTTTTTTTTTTTTTTTTTTTTTTACTTTTCATGATTCATGGGATATCCGATCCAAAGATCTTGCTATTCGAAACCAGCCAAGGATTAGATTTAAATAGGTAGTGACACGAGGATGAAAAATCCGTTTTTGAAAACCCACATCTTCCTGTCACTTGGGTCTATTGATCTCGCCTCGGCGGCACAAGTCGTAGTTTCTTTCGATTCGCTGGCAGGAAAGACGGAAGGGGTTTGAAAACGGTGAAGTGTGTAACGGCTTTAATAGCGGCAGATCGCTACGCAGTAAACGACTGACGGACGACAGAAGATTAAAGTTGGCCGTTAACTCGATCTAATTGTTCCCCCGGCTTGGCCTTCCTTTATTAATCCATGTCCACAAGCATCTTCGGCATCGCCATCATTGTCATCCCTTGTCACGAGCCTCCTTCTTGATGCTACTTGCGGATCCATTGTTTCGTCTCTGTAAATTGTCTTGCAACTTCGAGGCAAATCGTGATCGTTACTGATGCATGTAAACTCTAAGGAAGAATCCAATTCTTCCGAACAAAACTTATAAAATTATCAGAGCGCGAACTTGTTTCAGATATTTTTTATCGAGAGATAAAAATTATTTTTTAAACGATGAAGCAAAAATTCTTCGAGAACAGTAATGATATTCTATCGTTATTTACGACTTTCTATTTTTTTTTTTTTTTTTCTTCTCATGAAAAAAAGGGGAATTAAAATTCCAACAGTATTCTTCGCCAGTTTTCTCATCTTTTTATTCTACGACGAGCCTCGTGTGTTATAAAATTTCGATCAGAGCCATTCTCATAAAATAATAATTTCCGGGGACGCGTTTCTAGAATTTTTTTCAAGGCTCGCGCGCGGCGCGCTCTCAAATAGAAACGCTGCTGCTGGAAACGTGAAGCGAATCCTCCATGAGCCTCCAGATGTACGTACACGTAAGTACGCGTGTAGGAGCGTGCAAGCGTATGCAAGCACTGCCGAACCCGGACCAAAGTAACCCATCTGCTGGACGGTTGGCACGATGGTGACGGTTTTTCTCGCCAGTTTGCACCGTCGGTTTTTACCGCATTCCAGCAGGGCCAGACGTGGCATTTGCGTAAGCAGTTCTTCCTATCTTGCCCCGAGTCACATCTGTCCGGACTTCCTCTACCTTTTTCTTCTCGCTTTTGCCCTGGACTCGTGTTCTACCTTTTGCTTTCTCGATTATTACCACTCTCGCCTCCGACTCTGCTCGGTTTTCTTCTTTTTTTCTTTCCATCAGTGTATCCCGTTGAGATACTTAGGTTTTATAAGAAATTTTAGGGACCGTTCTTGGTTCATGACAATTCGGTTAGTTTGTAATTAAGTTAATGCTGTATTTGATTAAACGAGAGTGCTTAATTGGTATTCTATACTTCGGGGAGAAGATTTAATAACAACTCGATCTTATATTTATTAATATTGCAATTTCTGATATCGGTTCAACAATTATTAACTTTTATCTGATACGATAAACCTGCCAAGTATCCAAGAATAATCAAATACATTTTCGTCTTTCTATATTCTGTATTTATCCTAGAAATTGTACATACGTAATCTACAACGAGGATCATCCCTTATTTTAACTTTCCGCGTATGATCGTGTGATACATTTTTTTTTCCTCTTTTTTTTTTCCTTTTTTTTCTTCCTACGATGTTTCAACAGACTCGTATGCGTTTCTCATTACATTAGGCCACTCTACCGAGACTCCTGACGTATTTTGATTCGATTGCAAAGCCACCAGGAGACACGATAATAATCGGCCCTACCAGAACAGGGATAGTGGAGAGCTTTAAATGCGATTAACCGACACCGGTGCATTATATAGCCAGGCACGTGACCGCGTGTCACGCGCACGGATTATAAATATAATATACTGGGTGTACACCGTGCATCCTACGAGAGTTGGATTGATATCGTTCCCCTTGGAAGGGTCGCGGAAACACAGAACGCCCCTCTGTTCGCGTCACAGAAAGCGGCGGCCGATTTTTCGACCGGTGGATGTCGTAAATCACTGCGTTCGAGATCGTTCTCGATTATTAGAAATACCAGACGCGAGATACGTTCGCGTTAAGCATCGAGACGATGACTCGATCGAGTCAGATTTCATTCATCAATAAAATCTCCGATACCTCCCTCTGATTATCGACAGGATGATCGATCATTGACACGTTACATGACTATTGTTCTGATTTAAATACTTACATTTTGTTCGGCACAATATTATTTATCTGATGTGTGATCACGAGTATTCCTGTATCTAACAGCCAATCGATCTTTCGCGCCATTTCATTTTTCTTTCGATTAACTTTCCAGACTTTATAATCTGGTATCGAAGTTCGATCGGATAAAATTCGATGGCAGAGGACAAATTAGAGGAAGTGTCTCGAAGGAACGTTCTCCGCGTCGATCCACGAGCTTCGATTTTTCCCCGTGGTGCCTCGTTAACCCTCCACTCCTTTCTCCTTCGGATCGGTTAGAAAAAAAGGACCGTGTACGTGACTCAAATCTCATTCGACCAGCTTCCTCTGCCAAGAGGAAACGAATTTTCTCGTGGTCCTCTGATTCTCTTACATCATCCACCGTCTACGTGACCCACCTTCTTCCCTGTCACTTGTCAACTACCCTTCGGACTACTAAAATATATCGCATCTAAGACACCAACCAATATTTTCATTTTTCAGAACGATTGTCTTTCGGAGTGGGTCGACTGGTTGGTTCTCCGGCAACGAGGAGTCCCTCCCCATCGCATTCTCCCTGTCCAGACTCTCCACCGTCGGATCGTCGAGACGGCGAGGTGGACGTTGACGTGGAGGAAGAGGAAGTCGACGTGGACGTCGAAGAAGTCGGCGACGAAGACGATCGCGATGCCACCTCGAGTCCACCGCGATCATCGACGACACCATCGCCTACCAGCGTCGCGATGTCACCCACCTTGAATCCACCGAAGAAATCCGGCGACACTTTCAGCGTTTCCGCTCTTCTCAGGCCGGATCCACCGTCGGCTCACTTGCAAAACGCCTCTCCGCACAGAGACACTGCGTCGATCGGTGCACATCCACCTCCACCAGGATCATCCATGCTGTATCCACCACTTCATCTTCAGGGTGGTTTGTTACCACCCCATCCTCCTCATCCCTTGTCGTACCTGCATCCTCAGCTGCTGCCGCATCATCTGATACCTCCACACTTGCATCCATTGCTGCGTGGCGTTCATCCAGGTCACCCTGGCCTGCACTCGACTCACACCGCGCACGGGCTTCATCATCATCCGCTCGGTGATGTCTACAGCTGCGTCAAATGCGACAAGATGTTCAGCACGCCTCATGGACTCGAGGTGAGTTTAATCGAATGAGAGGAGCTTCCGAGAGATAGCAATTTGTTGATGTATCGGGTAGAGTGTTTGGAGAACTGAATTAATTGTCGATTTCAAGAATTATCGGAGACGAATCGGTTTAAGTGTTTAAGAAATATTTGACGAATTAATTTTTATACGGGGTTACGTTTCGTGCGACATGTGTGTTCAGTGAGACTTTTGAGTAGAAAAAATTTTGTCCTGTCAAGATATTTTTAAGAAGTTTCTTAGGGAGAAATGCGGTTTTTATAGGTTCATGCAAGAAGATCTCATAATGGGAAGAGACCGTTCGCCTGCGAGCTGTGCAATAAAACGTTCGGCCATGAAATCAGCCTTACGCAACACAGAGCCGTGCATTCCGCGGAGAAGGTGTTCGAGTGCAAGCAGTGCGGCAAAGCATTTAAGCGTTCCAGCACTTTAAGTACTCATCTTTTAATCCACTCGGACACGAGACCGTACCCCTGTCAGTTCTGCGGGAAAAGATTCCATCAGAAGAGTGACATGAAGAAGCACACCTACATACATACCGGTGAGTGATTTTTCTTTTTTTTAATAATTGTTAGTAATAAAAATTAGTAGCTGAAAACTCTTAAGCAGCAAAACAATTTTTATACACCAAACGTCTCTTCCAAAGAGTTGAAGTTTCATACTTCTTAAAATTTTGTTTTTAAGTAGCATTACACTTAATATTTCAAAGTATGATTAATTTATAAATCTTTAACATAACTTTCCACAAAATGAAAATATTCACACTCGAGAGAACGCGAAATCGTATTTGGTCACTTTCAATATTCACAATGGTGCACAAGAAATTTCTCGTTTGGTTCGATCGCAATAGGGATGCCGGGGATCAATTAGCGGAGCAACTTCGTACGATAAATAATGCAGTTAACCGTCTGGACGTAGTCTTGTCGTAAGCAAGAGGATCCAGTCGGATCGAGGCACATGTGGCCAGTGCATTTTAGGGTGGCGAGCCCCTCATTGCGAGTTTCACTCGGTAATAATCGTAATGTCTTTCGGGGTGCCCATCATTCTATCTTCCTTTTTGCTCTCACGACCTGGACTGACATAGTAGACCCCCAATCTTGGAATGGAATTTTTCTATGACGAAATTGTTCGTGGGAAACGTGGACAGGTCCTTCTGCTCTCCAGAAATGGCCACCATAAATTTTTCACTTTTATTGCTTCGTTTCAAAAATTCATCGTTCAATTTAAATTATGAAATTCTCGTATTTCGGAACACAAACAAATTATTTAAATTCTATGAAATGCAAAGATTTTAAATTAATTGGAATATCTTAGGTATGTAACTTAAGGATTTCGAGGAAAACGTTTACCCTCCTCTCTTTTCGCGTTTGCCTTCGACAGCTCGCATCTCTGTCGAAAGTTGAAGACCAGCCTGTGCAAGGGAGCATCCCTTAGGTGGTCGTAGGTGAGTGGGCGATGGCGTTGGGACACTTGACACTTAGGTGTCTCACGGCTGATGGAGCGACGCTCCTGAAGGAGTAGTACGTTCTTCCGAGGGTGGAAGCAAGCTAGAGGAACAGGCGAAGGAGTGTTCCACTCGGGGGTCTGGGTTTTGTATCGTCTCCATGGCAACCCTCCCAATGTCTTATCAAATTATCACCTTGTCCTCCCCCATGCTCCTCCTCCTACATCTCCTCGTCGCTCTGACTGTCGTACTCGTCCCTCTCATCCACCCTCGTTTCGGTGAAACAACCGAAGAAGGACTTGGCGAAAGAGGATACAAAGCGATGGTCACTTCCTGCAGGTTTCTAACAGCCTATGGGACTTTCGTCCGTTGTCTACGCGCCTATGTTGTCCACCTTTACGCACCACTTTCTCGAGGGTCGCCACGGAACATTTAATTCATTATTCAGGGGGATGAAAAATTCAGAGAGGCCGAAACAGCTAGCGTCCGACTCCGTTTGCAATTTTTCCTCGGAACGAGGGTACCTCTGTTGTCCGCTTTACCCTTCTTCCTACAGTATTTCCGTCTTCTTTATTTCCACGTGGGACGTTTAAAGAAAAAAAAAAGAAAAAAAAGAAAAAAAAGAAAACTATCCTTCGAAGAGTCTTTTCTTAAAATTTTTTTCAACCAACGATAGTTAAATGTGACACGGCCAACCAGTCTAATTAAAAATCCCTGATGATCGACCGTATTTCCTTGCTTACCACATCCCATCGCCACCCCCAATCCGTGAAACGAAATCCCTCACTGGCATGACCTCGAGGTGGCGTGCGTACGTGCGTCAAGCAGTAAACCGAGGGTGTTCTGGGACTTTGCTGCTAATGATAATCAGTCCTCTCTTTCCAGTGACCCTCTGTCCCCCTCTTCTCCGCTAATATTCCCGTCGTCGTGAGCACGGGCCATGTGCAATAAGGGTGCGGCACCGTCGGATTCCCAGGGGACCGGCATGGCGTAACGTAAAATCATTATTAGGTAGGTAGGTAGGTGGTTGCTGGTGCACACGAGGGGTGGTGAGAGAAACGGGGGCTTGGTGGAGCGCGTACAGAGAGACAAGGGGGCTGGGGGGTTGAAGCGGCGCTTACGGGGTTGGGAAGTGCGGGAATAAGAGCTCTGCAAATATTGTTCGTGCGCGAGCCAGCAGCCGGAATAGCTACCGAGGGGTCGAGCGCGTTACTTCGCGTTACCTTCGCTGTTAGCTGCGCCTTTTGGGCTGCGTTCTGGCCTACCAGTCAAGTGCACGATCCTAGGGTGGCCGCAAAAGGGGTTGACGTGCCGGTTGACGGTCCGGATGAACGGTGAAAGACCGACAAGTGGCCACACACGACCGCTTCCTCCGATGAGAAAACATTGAACTTATCTATTTCTGATGATCCTACGAGCCCGAGCCCGGGAAAATATTGCTCTTTGAAGTTCGCGCTCTCGAGTGGCGCGGAGTGACGTGATGATTTGGAAGAATTGAGAGCCTCGCTGATAAGTTTCATCAACGGTGGATGGTGATAGGATGATACAGTACCGGTTACTTATTAGTCACACGATCCTGTTCCTTTTATTTCCCTGGAATATTTTTCTGCACGGTTTTTTCTTGAGAATTTTTATTTCAAGCGTTTTCACCCCTTTAGTATGCATCGTGAATTCTGTTACGGGATGTTGGAGAAATTTTTTCTCCATTTCTGTTAAAAAGATTTGAAAGCTCGTTCGATCGGTTGCACGAGCACAAAGTTTTTTAGCGCGGTTTGTGATTACAGGGAAATGTTATCGATCAAAACCCACGTCTTTCTGGTATCGAGACAATCAAGTTGCAGGGTGCATGCGCACTTAAACACACATGCTTGCCAGTACGATCGAACTCACAACAGTGGCCCCGGTGTTTTCACAATAAACACAACCTGTCCACCGTCGGTGCAAAGTAAAGTCGATAGGGATGAAGATCGGTGAGGGTTACTGTACCGTCTGTACACTTTCCTATCTCATCACGTAGACGAGCCTATATAGGCTCGATGTTTATGCTTCCGGAGATGCTGCGCACTTCACTTGCAAAGAGATGGCTCTCCTTTTTAGAGATTCAATCACGCTCGTCGTAAATCGTCATCGATTTGCTCGTACACGATTTCCCGGGGCGTTCGTACTACGTTCCGACGTTTTATTTCGATCAGCCTGAGAGCCAATTCGATCGAACCGTTCCTCGATATTCGGCACAACGCGTCACGAGTGAACGGGGAAAATATTCTATCAGATAACCGATTGGGATTAAAATTCAGTTGGTCGCTTGTCACCGAGACACGGAAAAATTGATTCCCACTCACAAAAATTACAATTATTAACATTAGAACCACCGAAGTGGTCAAAACCGACTAGTTTTCAATTCCTTATAGAAATTCTACAACTTCACGATGATTTTCCATAATTTTTTGTAACACATATGCACAAGCAATTTTCACCATAGTATCGTATATTTTTCAAATGCCAAATTTTGATATCTTCGATAGAAATAGGTCCAGTTTAATCTCGATAATTCCAATCCCAATATTTCTACGTTTCAATATCGAGATCTTGTTCTGTCTCAAAAACGGTGTTCCAGAAAAAAATATAAAAAAGATAATTCTTTGTCGCGCGGACACAGATAACGAATGAATTCTCCACCGACTAAGACTACCCGAGTTTTCCAGTTTGCGGTTCGAGGGATGGGTCTGTAACTAAACGGGACAACTCTATAAACATGAAAGAGATACGGACACGTTTCGCCAGCGTATTATGAATTTAGCGGTGGCTCTAATGTCGGGATACCTGGCCGAACGTCTCCCTCAAACTCACCTCGAGGGTGCGGTTATCGTATACCCGGCGAGATACAAGCGTGCAACCTATACAGCCACCTTTGTGGCAGCGTTCACCATACGCTTGCGGACTCTATCTCCGTCTGCACACCGCCTCGTCCCTCTCCTTTCTATGCAGACGAGACGGGGCTATTAGAGGTTTCCGGCTGACTTGGCGCCCCAAGCATCGGGGGCGCCGCAACATCCCTCTAAGCTGTTTAAACTTCGCGACATGCTCCGAGGACCGGTCCTGGCCCCACGCCTTTCGCTCCACCTTCCCATCTTTCGTCCCGTTTTCGTCTTTACGGCTCGTTAGCGACGCCGACGCATCCCCTCCGCTGGCTAAATAATAGTTCACGTACGACACGAATCGCGTTTGAGGTGGACGTTGCATTTTTGTTAAGCAGATCCGGTGAAAAGTCGGGAATCATGAATATTTATCGAACATCGGTATATTTAATTAGAAAAATGAGAATTAGAACGGTAACTCTCAATATTTTTATTTATACTTTTCTTCGTATCTAAGAAGATTCTGTTCGATTAAATTCTTCGGTTACGGTTTTATTTTATTTCTTTTTTTTTTCTAACGTTGAAAAGGTCTGGTAAATATATAAGATAAGTGATCTGTCAACGAAGATGGGTTTCACAGGTTGAGATGTAATACCGAATCACCCTCGCAACGATGTAAAATTGGTATAACCTTCGCGTTCGTTAGACTACGCGGCGTTATATTTAATGTCACGTCGGTGAGGCGGCGTAAGCAACCGATACCACATTAAACATGCAAATTCAACGGTATAACGTTCCACGGAACCAAGGCATCATCCATATAGCGGCGAGTGGCGCATAGTGTTCATAGTGAAGCGGCATGATTAAATTTCCAGGGATATCGACATGCCAGAAGCACGTCAACCCCTTCCACCTGGCCCGCCATATCTCGCCACTCATCCCTCTGTATCCTCCTTTTTCGCTTCTCCACCTATCCGCGTAACCAGCAGTTCGAACCCACAAGCCCCAGCCTCGGGGCTTGAAATTAACTGCACCCAGAATGCGAGCATTGCATCGATGCGTTTATATGCACCAGCCTTGCCACCCCTTGAGACTGGTTGAACAGAAAGTAAAGAAACGATCGATGAAATCGTTTTATCAGATTCGATTCATCGATCGGTTGTTTCATCCCTTAAAATCTCTTCTTTGGGTTTGAGAATTTTTATTTCAATAAATACGATTCGGTATCGCGGCAATTTTTTAAGTTTTATTCGAGTATCGATACACGCGTTAATTGAATCGATGTCTAAAGTATTAGAAGTCATGATTTTCCTTGTCTCGTTCGTTCGAAACCGGTTCTTTTCTCCTTCGACCTTTCAAGAGAAATCATATCCGTTTTATCCATCGTAGACGATCCGATTTCTTCAAGCAATTTAAGTACATAATTCGCGTTGATAAGGGACTTGTTATTAATGGTTTCCAGCAATCCTAATAGGCGGATAAGAGAAAGTCGTCTGAGTCACAATTGTCAATTAAGGTGCGCGCACACGGAGAGCGGACAGTCGAAGGGCCTTCGCGCGCAGATCGGATTTGTCACGATTCCTAATGTTGATCGACGCTGTAATAATTTAATAGCCATACATCCGCCGTGATCGTCCGGGAGAGAGGATTATTACCGCGGATCCCTGCGGTATACCGAAAGCACTAAGGAGCTAACAGACTTAACTCGGGTATCGTGTTTCTTCCTTGGTTCGCCTCTAACCGGCTTCCTCCCTTCTTGAATTATCGCGACCAAGTACGGGCAATCAGAAACGCATCTGCATTGTAATATACACAACAATATTGACTAAAATTTACCATTAAATTGTCTAAATGTATCACTAAAATATCTAAATATATCTAATGTAATACTTAAATTAATTTCTTTCCAACTTCAAATTTTAAGATAAACGTGTAATTAAATATTACTCGATCTTAGGATATTTTAAAAAAAGATTCGACGTGTTCCTACCTGCGATCAAGCAAAATAAATAATTAATAATACCAAAAGACGATCATTATCCCTGTATTATACAATATATAATATTATTCATCGTTTCTCTACCTTAAACATTAAAACGCTTTCGGTTAGCGTCGGAACTCTCGAGCCAACGATATTTTTCATCCCCAAAACCCGGCGGCCCGACGATTTTTTCGTGTTTACCAGGTATTTCGTCGTCAGGCCGGAATATCAGTACCGTGCAAAACATTTCCGGCTGCAGCTCGACCGCCGCAAATTCCCAGGGCTCTGCTTTTGTCATTGGCGGCCCTTCGCCCATCCACCCACGCGACCACCCTGTATCCGTATCGGTCGTGGAAACGGTGTAGTTTCGACGTACATGGCAGTATGTAAAACACGGCATACATAGTCTTCTGTACTCGTCGTTGTAGTTGCGTCGACAACGCGTCGTATCGTGTTGGCGTTTTAGCTGGCCACTTCATTCGCTACGGGGTACTCGTGTACGCGTGAAATAGTAAATACAACCGGGTTGTTGGATCTGGTAGACCTGGGGGACTACTAACAGACGTTGACTGAACGGTGCTGGATGAATAAAGCTGTAGAATTGTTGAACAACAAGAAATTCGAAGGGTGGCGAGGCTGGTTTTTTTTTATATCTTGGCGCAAGAGAAGGTTGATAAGGGAATTAAAATGTTAAACGATGCTAGAAAAATAAAAGAATGATTCGTATCGGTGGAAAAAGATGCGAATTCAATGCGGAGTACGGTGGAAAAAATTGTAGTTGCTTGAATGATTTATTTCAGTTGTTAGGGCTAACTTAACACAGAGCTAAAATTATAAGTGCCAAAGTATGGTATACGGATAAACAGATTTAACTAATCCGATAAATTTTGTATCATTTATTCTCTCTTTAAATTTGTAAAAGTGACAAACGCTTAAAGTTCATAGCGTTTAAGTGATAAACGACGCGACTCCTAAAATGAACAGACGCGCGCTGTCTGTTTCTACTGAAGATTTTCACTTTTAGCTTTCACATCATTTATCATTTCAATTCCTCAATTGTAACTACTTCGATGTGTCGAGGTAACGAGGGCTAGTTACCGTTATAGGGTAGCGGCAATGATTAGGTGTTTCGATAGCCTCTATATAATTCCTCGAATAATTGAGGATCAGCCAGTTTCAGTTAGTTTCAGTCAGTCGGTGATCAATTGAGATCAGTTACAGTAGGAAACAATTAGGTTCCAGGAATTTTAACCGGTCATTATATAATATTGCTACTCGTTTCAGAACTTTTTTAAAAACCTGATTCATGCAATTTAAACCGAACGTTATCAATTTTTATTCAATATTATTAATACAAAGATGGTACGGTAGAATATTAAGATTCACTGTAATAATTTCTTTTTTTTCGACGAATCTTCGATGATCGCGTGATCCTCGCGAGAAATCCCATTGTTCGATCGAGATAAAACAAGGACGGGGATTCTGTACGAAAGTACCTGGATTCTTTTTCCTGTTTCATGTGACAGAAGCGGGGCTCGCTGAGAAAGATCCGCTTCACGTCGCCGGGTAACGCTTACGCGAAGCTTTGCAGACGCGCAAGAAAATCCATGCTGCCCCCCCGATATGAAATACGAGATATGGTACTTTCCTTCGATTTTCTCTGTCTCTCGTCTCTCGCGAGGATTTCAGTTAGAGGGAAGGGACGCCCCCAGAGGGTCGGAACGTGGTCGATGAAGACGAGAGGAAATCAATGCCTCAGCCAGAGTCCGGTTCACCTTCGTCTCTCTTTTCTGGCCACTCCTCTACGCCATTCGCCTCTTATCCTTCGTTGAAATTCAAACAGGACCATTAGTAAAATTCTTTCGACGATTCGAATCTAAATTTCGATCGGTTCAATATTTTTATAACGTTAAAGATTATAAAATATTCGACAATTTTTTAAATATCCTGTTACTAATTACCGTTCAGAAATCATAGAAAGGAATACTCTTCGTTAAACAATTTAATATCCTTTGCATCGTCTATCATCGTTAATCGCAAGAAACCAGTCTTATCAATCCCTCAACAAATCGAATCACGAAAACTTTTCTCCGACAAATTTACCGCGTCCGTAAGTACCAAACGAAAGAAAGAAATATCGTACTATCATCGATGCATCGCCAAAACAAGACCATTCAGTAGCGAGACGACCAGAAAAGTTGCTCGTCCCGACGGCGGAAGCGATCAAACTACCGTCTTGGTTTTCCGCTCTCGAGAGTTTCTACAGGCGAAACGGAGGGTTGAAGGATCACGGGGGATGATGTTTCTAGTGGGCACTGTCGGCCGAGGGCAGGCGGAAGGAACGCGAAGAAGGGAGGGAATTAGCGAAGGAGAGAGGACCCTTGCAAGATTTCCAGGAGTTTAATATAGTTTTAGGGGCGTCGGCCGACAGCCCAGGGGTGTAATGGCGTCTTAAACCTCAGGGGCTCTCAGTTTCGACTTTCTTGCTTCTCCTTCTTCTTCATTCTACTTTCTGGATCCTCTGTTTGAAAAATTGAGAGCACGGAATCTGTACTGCCAGCCGGGTTAAATCTTTGACCAGATCTCCTCTGTTGCTTTGAAACCACGTACTTGCACGAACGAAAAACGTTTGCGTGTGTACGCTTGTATGTTTGGTGCGATATGGTGTATCCAACTCGTGCAGACGTACCCTGGCTCGGAACCACCTATCTGTATTCGTCGGTGTGCACCCGAGACGATGGTCAGGGGGAAACATAGAATGCACTGGTGTGCATTCGCGTCGTAGACGAAGCTCCGGAGCCACGGTGGCTGGGTTTCTCCGAGAGATAAAGACGAAAAGGGCAACCTCGGTGCAAGAGCCCCGACGTTTCTTGATTTTTATGAGCACGTAAATTCCGGAAGACGTTCCTGCTCCTAGCCTTCGTCTCTTTCCTCTCGATCCACCGTTCTTTCTCTCTCGTGATACGGAAATTCTTCCGTTCGATGTCCTCCTTCGCGGAGAACTGAAATTCGCTCGGACGGATATTTGGGAGATTGAACTTTTAAGGGATTCTTTCAAGCAGAAATTTTTTATATTTAACTTACACTTTTGTGCTTTTTTCTGTTCTATGTACTTTTTTCTTTTTTTTTTTTTTTTTTTTTTTTTTTTTTGTGATTCGCTTCCCTTTTTTTTTTAGAAATTTCAATCGTTCCCACGTCTTGCAAATTCTGTACGTTTCACTCGCGAATCGTTTTATTAAACTCTCTTCTATCCCAAATATTCAATCCCCCCCGTCCAAAAACATCGCGTATGGGCATAGAGGTAAATCAAAACGGCTCGCAGTTTATCCGAAAAGAAATCAAGATAACGATCGGGTATAATCGCAAAGGTGATCGACAGGCCGGCCGTATCGGCGGGGCGAGATTGAAGGCTCGGCTAACGAGTTGTTTATGGATCCACCCACCGCCTCACGGTGATCTCTCGAGGCTGTGTGTGCACGCTTGTGTGTGTGTGTGCTTTCTGTATCCACTGGACAGACATGGAGGAGTGGACGTATGAGCGGATAGGAGAGTCCATTAACGGGCCCGTGCTGCCCTCCGCCAACATAGTTCGCATTGCTGGATCCCTCCACCCTCTTCTTCATCCCCGATCGTATCGTCTATCTTTGTCGTTCACCAAATTCTTCCTCTGACCGACCTTTTTTGTGTCTCTTTTTTTACTTTTTTCTCCACTGCAACCATCCGATTGACTGTCTCCCCTTCTCTTTCCTCTGAAATCATTCCTCTTTCTCTTTCTGTCACTGTCCCACCCTTCCTCCATCGCTCTTTCTCGTTCTCCAGCAGTCTCGTTTGATCTCTCTTTCTCGTTCTTTCGTAGCCGACCGCCGGGTTATCCCCGGTAGTCATGGTAACACGGGGGTTGGAGCCGCCCCCGGCCACCAATCAGAACCCACGGCCACCACGAGAGAAACGAACGGCCACCCTACCCGTTTCATCCACCTCTGTGCACATTCCCCCACTCTCTGTTCGCCTAACCCAGACCTGGCTGCACCCTCCACCCCCGCACCCTGTCTGCCGCGATCTTTTCTCTTTGCCTCGCCGCCGGGGAGGCTGAGATTCTCGCTTGGGAGAAAATCTTGACCGGGCGTGCCCCGCATCCGTGATACCACCCACTGGAACACCTCCACCTTTCTTCAGAAGCATCTGTCGGCCTTCGTTCCGAGTGCCAAGTATGCGGCAAGGCGTTTTCTCAGAGCAGTAACCTGATCACGCATTCGAGGAAGCACACCGGCTTCAAGCCGTTCGCCTGCGAGCTTTGTGGCCGAGCTTTTCAGCGGAAAGTCGACCTGAGAAGGCATCGAGAGACCCAGCACGCCGATATGAACACGACGCAACGACCACCGATCGGTTCTATCCCTGGTCAAAACTCTCTGCCGAACGGCAATCCGCCGATGATGCAGTGAATTATTCTTAATTAATAATCAAACGGACTGTAAACTTATATCCTCTAAGAGGAACAGGTTGAAAATGTTAATCGAATTTTTTTCCAAATGGTGCAATCGAGAAAATACTTCGACACGATCGATCTTATTTTCTTGGTCGTCGAAGTGAGAGCGAACTTTTTACACTAGGGTGTGTACGTTAACTTGTACATTTGACGAACTCGTGTATTTATTATTTAAATAATTCAAAGGTTGACGCGCTCGTCTTTTTTTCGTTTTTTTTTTCTTTTTTTTTTAAGTGCAATGTCAGGCTTCTACGAGAGCTACGTTTAGAGTTCGTCGACAGGAATGCAACCATACATTCCGATACGTTATTCCAGACGAGGGTTGGAAACGAACGAGTGTGCAAAGTGATATACGCGCATAATTGTTACCAAAGCTGTACATTCCATACCGCGGCCCGAGCAAGAAAGTACTATATAAAACGGGACTTGATCCTCGACGATATTTTTTTTCTCCGGCGAAAACAAGTTAACTCGATTCGTCGATGCTGTTCTCGCGATTTTACCTCGAAATCGTTAAACATTTTTTGGTGTGATTCCATTGAAACTGGAGATGAATGGTGTTCAGGAAAATGCAGAGAGAAATTCCTTTGTTTCGAGTGTCGCTACTCTCCGTGTTGAATCGTTCGTTAAGTATTGATAATCGTTCACTGTACTTCTCTTAGTAAGTAGACGTTTACGCGATGCTCATTGCGACGATTGAACGAGTTTCATTTAATCATGCAGTTTATTAAATTGTACTTGATAAAAGTGCAACGTGAAATTGATTTTATTCGATCGGTATCCATGGACAGAAAATCTTGACTCACGCTCGTTTGATCGTCGATAATAGGCAACGCGTAAGAAAGTACGAGCAGCGTACTGTATTTTGCATATCTCCAGCACCTATCGTTCAAGAAAGGGCATCACCTACTCCAAAGTTGCAACTGTGACCAAAAAAATCTTGTAAATAGCACATAGACTGTATCTCGCCTAGCCTAAGCGTATAAATATATATATATATATAAATGAACAAAAAGAACACACAAACGAGACGAGGCTATAAATATTATAAATAGATAGAAACGAAGAACAAAATGGCGTTTGAAACCGATTTGTTGTGATCGAAAACGGGGGATGAAACATCCCCTCGAGTCTCGCCAGGAAGTAAACGTATTCTTTCTCTCTTCACGCTATTGAAGTTTTTATTGTTGTACAATACCTATCATTATGTAATTATTGTAATTAGAGAACTCGCTATTAATATTATTGCAATTATTATTATTAATATTATTATTAACAATAAATGCTGTTACCATTTGTAACTCTCTCTCAGTGACACGAATCAATCCCTTTTCATTTCTCGCCGAATCACCAGAATTCGAAAATTTCTTCAGTCGATTCGCAGATTTTGACGAAGTTTATATCATCGTTATTTGAATAAAAAGGAAAATTTATTTGAAAACTCTTCGAATTCTTCTTCTCCTCATTTACTGCTCCTTTCATCGTAACCGATATCGTTCAAGCTTGAACTCCAAAGTATTTCAATTCAACTTAACCAACTTGTCCAATTTATCCCTTCCTCTTCATCCTTTAAGTTATCACGAACGACAGATCATCGACCATGAGACAATCTAACCGATAACGAAATAATTCAGGACAACGATCGAACGTAGAACACGATTAATCATTGACCAGGGAATCTGGCTGCTTCGGATCACGCTCGTTTCAGGCTGCACGATCCACTCGGTGTAATTCAGGGTTAAACGGCCGTGCCAATTAAGCAGACTACCCCTTAACGGCGAACCCCTTAACGGCCCAATATGTTTTCCGGCGAGTTTCGTTCGTCGAGTTTCCTCGACCCTTCCCATTCCCCTTCCATTCTCTATTCCAGCCTCTTTCTCTTTCTCCGAGCAGTTCTCATTATTTCCCGAGCCAAAACGTACGAGAGGGAAACACCGTTCAGACGTGAGATTTTCCGGTGGCTCGTTTCGAGGACCTTTTCACGGGTTTAGAGACAACAACGGACGACACCGTTGTTTCAAAGGAGAAGGAGAAGGAAAAACGAGAGAGAAACCGGCGAAAGACGGACGACAAAGGGGGTTGCAAGGGGTGGCAGGAGAAAGGAGAACGTTACAGCACTGACTGCACGACACCATGACGCAGCCACGGGGGCAGATTGGACAGTTATTGCATTCTGGGTAAGATTAATTGATATGGGGACTCGCGGGGGTGGCTGAAACACGCCGCCCGCTTAAATCGTGTCTCAGGAATGGGGATGAGAGAGCGGTGATTAACCGATTGCACCGTGAACGGAGTGGAACCGAAAATCAACCCTCTCTCTCTCTCTCTCTCTTTCTATCTCTGGAAACGTTTCATCCCTTCCCTAATAGCCATTGAGTAATAGAGAGCCTCTCATTATTAAATAGCGCGAGACGCTGTCCGTGAGCGCATTCGTTCGCTTGTTCGCGTAATGACGTGATTACCGAGAGCACCGTATCGTTGGCCAGATTTATTAAGCCTGTTCATTTCCTCCGGACAGGTACGCTGGGAATCTTCCTGTGCCGTTCCCGACTCGATCTAGCCTCCGTTCATGACGTTTACGATGGGTTTTCGGATGGTGTTTGTAGAGTTAGATTCGCACGGTTTATTCTTTATTTTACTTTGTCTCTCCAGTCGCATCGTTTTCCCGTAAAATGTTGCGCCTCGTCTTTTATTAAATTTCATATTTGGGCATCAAAGTATTTATCTCTCATTTAACAATAAAATTCATCTTAACATATTTACTTAAAGATCCATCATTTTCGTCAATTTACGGGCCCCGACTGAAGAAAACAATTTGCATCCTCGCTCTAATAGGGAGCAACGTTTAGTCGCTGAAGTTTAGCACACGAATTTTACACATTCTCTCAATATCACCCCCGTTTCAGACACTCAGACCGGACGATCTGCATCGAACATCGAGAAGATTGCCCGACGAACCAGACAATTCCGGCAAGCACCAGGACGAGCTCAATTCCTGTTGCGTTCGGCGGTACTCTGGGTGCACCAATTTTGAGTATTTCCCACGTTTCCCGCAATTTTCCTCGGCATAACCGTGACGCAGCCCGCGGAGACGTAGGTTGTTCGAGGTCCTCGTCATATCCCGGCCAGAAAACGGCTGTCCAGGGCCGTATCGTTTCGCGTTCGAGATGATTGTGGAGCGTTCAAATATGTTTAGGGGGACAACCGGCGTACAGAAGCCGCATACGGATACAGCTTATGACTATTAAGGTATTCACGGCTCCTTGGAGGACGCCTCACTTTGAAATACGGTAACTCGGATCATCCTCTGCACACCGGGAATCACCCTCTTTCCTCTTTTGCTTACCTTCAACCCGTACCACTTCCACTTTTACCATCCTCTTCTCGGCCGATCCTTTTATTTCGCATATCTCGGTCCTTCGGAACGTATTCGAGCGCGTTCAACCGGATGCTGGGACCCGTGCATCTCCTCCCTCCTGGTTCGTCATATTATTTACAACATCGTTCCACGCGTTACTTCGCAATAACTCCAACACAGCGGACCGAAGCGCAGTTGAACGCGACAGTGTCACCAAATTGGTGGAAACCGGAGAACGTCGTAACCTGTCTCGTTCCTGACATCCCTGAGTGATGTACTATCGCGAGGAACCGACTCGTCGCGTATCTGTCTAACGGAGACGAGACCAATCGATACGCGTGACAGCGTGCGACAATATTTTTATCGTAGTTTTTATTCAAATTTCTGGCATCGAAGATACTGAGAAAAATGAACGATGAAATGTCTATTCCAATGTCTATTCAAATGTCTGTTCTAATTACTGAGTTAGTAATTTACGAATGTTGAATAAATATGTATTTTATTTGACAAAATAGAATTTTATATTCGAAGATTATTCCATTCGCATTCTCAGTTCTTTGCAATTCCCAAAATTCGCAGGAAAAGTTTTCCTCTTGAGCCGAACTTTTCAGGCTTTGATTTTTAATTATATTTTGCGATTTCGTATCAGGCGAATATAATTCGAAAGGAGGTGGCACGTGAATCAATTTAGCCCAGGAATTCTTGAAATTTGTCGTCATTTTTCAACAGTCTCTCAGAACCGTAATTTTAAGATCCTGACTTCTTTGATTAAACTCTCCGATTTTGTATCAAGCGAATATAATGCTACAATTTAATGAATGCAATTTCCATATATAAAGAGTTATCTAAAAAAATGTATACACAGGAATAAAAGAGAGAAAACAATAGGTGACTCTGTAAAATCCCATTTTTCGCGAAGCGGACATAATCTCGTTGGCGCGCGAGGATTTTCCCGTCAGTCAAGCGGTTGTATCTTGTCGTGAATTAAAAAAACGTCAATTCGCAATTATTGTCTGCGTTACGTTGTCCAAGCGTTCGGATAATGGAATTTTTGAGAAGGAGATTACACCTCGCGTTTTATCCAATTTTCCCGTTGCACGCCACACGCTAATTCCACGCTCGTCATCTCGTATGGACCGTGACATCGTGGTTCTTCTTCCGACTGACAAGTCCTGCCTTGTATCTTTTTTTTTTTTTTGTAAATTTTATCAACTTTAACCGCTACCTTATTTCTTTATTAATTTATTTTACCTACGAAGAACAGAAACTCTTTTCCTCGAGGACATCGAAGCATCGACGCCGCGACAGCCTGTCATTCCCTCTGCCATTTGTCAGTAGGCTCTTCTAATAACGACCAGACTCTCTCTTACGTCGACAGAGTTTAAACAAATAACCCTGCAACAGGGTAGGAAGAATAAAACAAATGGTAACTCGGTCTCGCAAGAAGAAAGGGGCATGTCGCACGCCCCGACGCGATCCATCAGCCGTTCTCGCTTCGACTGACTCAATAGACTCTAAGATCGATCGAATTCTTACCTAGCTCGGCTTGAATTTAAACATCGAACATCCTTGACTCTTTCCAACCATCCAACGACTTTATATCGCGTTGGATTCTTGATTAAAATGGGCTTATAAATACTCCGCTTAAAATCGAAGGGACATTGCACTAAAATGTACCACGATTTTGGACCCTGATTTTTAATTTTCAGTTGTACGATTATTTAAGTTGAAGCGAATGACTTGTAACATGGTGAAATTATTCTGAATAAAGGAAGCAATACTCTTATATATTTCAATTTCTAGAAATATAATTTTAGCTCTCGGAAGTTGGATGTGGGGATACAGGAAAATTCTGAAGCATAATTAAAACTTTATTATTCTCGAGGTTTGAAGAACGAATTGTGTCGAAAATTTACAGAAGAATAAAATTATATTTTAAGAATAATAAATAAATAAATTATATTTGAAGGGTAATAAAATGATAACTTGAATACTTCGTTACTAAGTTTACATCACCCTGTATTCGCCATTTCAGGGTTGTACTTTTAGAAATGATATGTTAAATGCGCTCGAGGCAACATTTCGAAACGAAAGAATTTTGAAAAAATCGTCGACACGATCCAAGTTACACGAGGAATGCCGTGGGACTACTAAAACAACCGAGAAATAGGTCTATCGATGCCAAAATACGTGGGCGATGACGACGTTCCCGAGGGAGCTCGATTCATTACCGATCTTGAATAAATGATCGCGCTGCAGCGTGGACGATTGGCAACGAATAGGATACTTTCGAAAAGTGATTATTCGTTCGACGATGTCCTCCTCACCAGGACGAAATCGACCCCCCGAGGACACAGCATCGTGGCCGCCTGTGTCGCCATGTATCTCCTTTAGCTGCATCATTGATGGCGGAACTAGTTCTTCTATCGAGTCCTCGAGACTCGTTTCCACGTTTGCACGTCGATACGGTTTAGCCTTCCTCCCGTGTGATTAATCCATGCCTGCACGCGATTTTATCCTCCGAAATTTACGACTTTTCCTCGACTGCTTTTTCTACCGCATTCTTGAAAAAATAATTACACTAGGTACCGTGGTAGTTTTTGATTGACAAAATGTAAAAATTGAATAAAGTTGGCGCGAGAATAGAACGTTCTATTATTTCAAACTTCAAATTTTAAAGTAAATCAATTTTAAGACTGGAACTACCAAAGTTGTCAGAATTACTGCTTCGTAATTTTTCATATAAATTCTATAGAGCAATTCCAGGATGCTGTGAAATGCTTCGATTCTCGGCTGTTTTCAGTAGTATATCGAACACTATTAATATCAAATACATGTATTTACTTTACCAAGTATATTTTTTACGTACTGATTTAAAAAATAAAAAAAGTGGACCATGACTTTGCATTTTAAGGAATTCTCCGCGATTCTCCATAAACAATACAAAGATCATACTTGTACCATACATTTCTCTATGCATCTATTTTAACGCGTTAAATTTCCAAGCTTATCGTAACACCAGATACCTTTACACCACGTCCCGATCCCGCTTCCCCGGAACCGTACACCGCGGCGGAAAATTGAAATGGAATCAACCAGTCCTCTCTGTCCCCGTGCATAATTTCGCGGGCGTCCTCGCGGACGTATCGACGCCTACCTGGACCACGTAGCAGCCGTAACTCAGTTTCAAAATGGATCGCCTCCCAGGAATACTTTATGCGTGCTACACGTCATTCGACCGGATCCATGGCTGCTCCGTGGCTGCTCGATGGCACGAGATACGAGGACAAGGATCTTAAGTATTCTACGCGTCGTGCAGGACGGCTGCATCGAGCTCAACACATCGTCGAACCTGCTTCGCGACAGACAAGGATCGAAAACGGTATAAGGAGGGAGAGAAGCATCCCCTTTCGCGACCCACAGGAAGAAACTGGGAGCAGGAGGTCTACGGATAATCATATAAGGATGACTAGGGCCGTGGAAGGTGGCTGGGTATCAACTTTTGATCCTTCGATATCTCGAACGACGGTACCCCTTCCAACGACAGAGCGTCGGTATTCAAACGGCTCTAACTCGATATAAGCGGTGCTCCCTAAGGCATCCTTCGACGACGACGAGGAGGACACCTATCCATCCACTCACACCCCTTCCTCAACCACTCATACTCGGTTCCTAAGCGAAATAAGAGTATCCTCTTGCTCGACTGGCGAATTCAATTTGCATCTTGGCTTCTATTTACCGCCTGTCTTCGCTGTCTTCCGGTGCCTTTTCTGTTCGGTTGCAGAGTGGTCCGACCTTCGATGAAACTGCTTTCTGGTGGATGGTACAGGATGGAGGGACCTGCGAAAGAAAGGAGATTGTCAGAAATGGGAAAATGTGTTCTCTGCGATTAGCTACCTAATTATCTTAATAATGGTGTGGGTTTGTTAAAATTTTTGTTAAAATCAATCTTCACGTTGAATCTTAGAGGACCGCTTTATAAAAATTGGTTTCTGTTCTATTTTAAATAGTATGATATGAGAGGGTTCATAGAGTATTTTAGTTTTGCGAATCAATTGATATTTACGCAATTTTATTTTTTAGGAATAGCCGATTAAATATTTTTAGTTTGAATATTATGCTTTACGGTTTGTTTTAAGAAAACGTAGGTTTCTTTCTGACTGTCGCTTGAACAGAGAGATATTCGAGTTATTGATCGCTGCTGCTTACCGAGAGATGGTAACGTCTCAGTATCCAGCTAGCTGAACGGGAGAGACGACACTCTAATTTATTCGTTGCCAGTATCAAGTGGAAAGGGACAGTAACTATCCGCCAATACAGGAAACTGCAGCTGTTACAGCTGATGGTATAAAATCTACCGAATTTATTGTGCAAAAAAAAAAATTGTTACGGGAAGAAAAATTGTTTGCCGCTTAAAGACGTTGGAATTGAAATTAATAGAATTGTAAGCTAGTCAATTTTGGTGCTGATTTTTAATCCAGAAGATTGTATGTCATGAAAAATGATTTATCTTAGATTTAAGGTTGAAGGAAGAAGGTGAATGAAACAACGTTGAATTATATTTGATCGTATTTTAATGGTAGTCATATCCAAGAGTACGCCGCTGCGTTTTGCAAGAATCATTCTCCTCAGCTTAATTACGACTTACATTACTATAAAACGATTAGAAGCCACGTATTTTCTTTTTTTTCTTTATCTCCTATCTCCGAATCGTTACATCTCTTGCAAGGTTTTACGGGTCTCCCGAATACACGGAAAAAAGATTACTTAATTGCGCTTTTACTTTCGTCGATGAGAGAAAGCCAATTCGACTCGACGATCGCGCAAAACGAACGACCTAGATGTCGATTGGCTGCTTGAATTCGATCGGAAGAGAGGCGAAAATCAGAGGTTTCTCGAGTAAGAAAAACGTAGAAAAAGAAAAAAAATGAGAACAGTTCTTAACAATTTTAAAATGCAATTGTTTTAACGAGTGGTAATAGAAAAAATTAATTAACACCAGAACTACCGACGATCAATGCAGACTTATTTGTACCGAAGATATCGAAATGATAGGTGGTTGAAAAAAATACATCGCAGAAGGGTAACAATTCTTTATGCATAATCATTGAAAAAAATCACGACGAATCTTCATAAATGCGCCATTGTATGTTTACAGAATTTTTTATAACAACTTAAATGTAGTAATCTTTGACCATTTCGGTAGTTTCAGTGTCAAATTTATAATGATTCGTTTCATCGACCCTCTTCCGCTCGTAACTAGCCGATTAAAGATCACTTACTTCCCTCCTATCTACACGTAGTAACATCGGTGATAATATTCTGATTATACAAACACGTCTCTACAGCATCTTCCTTCAAGCAGACAAATGTACTCGACGCAACGAAAAGTTATCGTAAAATCTTATTCGTGAACACTATCGAAACAATTGGCGAGATCAGCGTTGATGGAACGTCGACGAAAAAATGGCAGCGATACGTAAAAAACTTTGGAATCTCGATCAATCCGACGAGATCACTGATCGATAGAACGCGTCAGGCTTTCTTTCTTCCGAACAATTCGTCTCGTTGTGAAAAGCAAAAGGAATCGTGATTAAAAAATTCTCATCTCGTCTCGCACCCGTTCACAATAACGTAATAGAACACGCGAAGGCTTAGATTCGTCGCTGGAGATGTATAAAACTCGATCGGAACGCCTCGAATTCGCGAGGAAACTCTTACGATCAGCGTACATTTTTTTTTATTNGAATTTTTTATAACAACTTAAATGTAGTAATCTTTGACCATTTCGGTAGTTTCAGTGTCAAATTTATAATGATTCGTTTCATCGACCCTCTTCCGCTCGTAACTAGCCGATTAAAGATCACTTACTTCCCTCCTATCTACACGTAGTAACATCGGTGATAATATTCTGATTATACAAACACGTCTCTACAGCATCTTCCTTCAAGCAGACAAATGTACTCGACGCAACGAAAAGTTATCGTAAAATCTTATTCGTGAACACTATCGAAACAATTGGCGAGATCAGCGTTGATGGAACGTCGACGAAAAAATGGCAGCGATACGTAAAAAACTTTGGAATCTCGATCAATCCGACGAGATCACTGATCGATAGAACGCGTCAGGCTTTCTTTCTTCCGAACAATTCGTCTCGTTGTGAAAAGCAAAAGGAATCGTGATTAAAAAATTCTCATCTCGTCTCGCACCCGTTCACAATAACGTAATAGAACACGCGAAGGCTTAGATTCGTCGCTGGAGATGTATAAAACTCGATCGGAACGCCTCGAATTCGCGAGGAAACTCTTACGATCAGCGTACATTTTTTTTTATTCTTCATTATTCTTCATTGTTCGATCGTTTTTTTTTTTTTTTTTATTTCATCGAAGGTACGGTAAGCTTGGCAACAAGTTAAATACGCATTTTCTCTTCGATGAAAAAGAAGAAGCACGGTACGGTTAGGTTAAAAAGATCGTTCGATGAAACTCATGAATATTCAGCATCGCATGTTTCCTTTCTTTTTTTTTCTTGTTCTTTTCTTTTTCTTTTTTTAAATCGTAATCTATTGGATAGTTTAAGAAGAGACTTCGACAGTGAACCACTAAGCTTACGAGCGTCGCACGATTAAAGTTTAGTTTGGCACTTGCATTCTTGAACGCGATTTTTCCATCTTCTTCTTTATTTTTCTTATTTATTTTCGACGCAGATTTACACATAACTACACTCTCGTCCAGCAATCTTCTTCACTTTCTCCACATCTATCGTACATTCGTTCTCGCTTTTAGCTTCTTTCAGTCCATTCACGATCCTATGTAACTCATCAGGCCTAGCTTCGTTTATCGTTACTTTATAGTCACGATTTGCGTGGACCGCGTCGACTGTCGCTCGAAAATGTTTACATTTCCCTTAAATGTCTCAGAGGCGAGAATCAATTTTTACGAAACCTCGAACAGAAAATTCAGTGCTTACTTAACGTTGTTCCATTCGTAGTCTCGCGTCTGAAGGTTTCGCGTCTCGTCGGACAAACGAAACGCGGAATTTTAGTAACGATTGAGACATTACTCAGCTCAGCCGTGAAGATCGAAGAAACTTCGACACGCTCTCCTCGTCGAGAATCGAAAACGACAGTCGACGCGTTGATAACTTAAATACGAAACGATCAATGAAAAAGATCAGTTATATAAAACATAATTGCAGATATATGTTCGACGCGTATTTATCGAGCTTGCAACGTATAAATTCAACGAATCAATGAATTAATTTTTTTTCTTCTGTTCTTAGTTAATCTTTTTTCGTCCTCCCTTTTTTTAAGTTCGCTTAATTCTTCTGTCATTTAAAAAAATTTGTTTCCTTGCTTTTTCCTCTGGTTTGTTCGCGAGCTCATAACGTTCAACAACGTATATATACCCTACTAGTCTTAATCGAGTAAGTGTAATAATAAAACGTGTAGTAAATATAATGTTTATGTATACACGTATGTATATAATATATATATATATAATTCTTAGATCGTGTACGTCGACAAACCATTTAAATGTCACCTAGTAAACGTCTTAACCACGTTATACCTTCAGGCTAGATCGAAATTATTATTATTAGTATTTTTATTATTAGGGTTATCGTTTATTAATTATTAATTATTATTATCGTTATCGCTAATTATATTAGAAATTTGGCGCATTTTTTTTTTTTTTTCTTCATTTGGCATGTGTCGTTACGCAACGATAAATAAATTCGTCCAATTTGAGCCAGACGAGCGTATTGTGTTTTCGTTTCTCGGTACCATTTATTGTATATTTCATCTTTTTCGTACCATGTTTGCTCGAAATTTAATGTCGCGTTGAATTTTTTCCCGCTTATCGGTGAGAATGTAGAAATATTTAATAAAAACGTGAAACGATGCTGAGCTTCGATTTTTGGTTACCGTTTTTTGTTCCTCTTTCGTTTTATTATTCTTCTTTTTAATCTCATAGTCAGCGTGATCACTGGCAGACTGTTATATGTTCAGGGAGCGTTTTGTACATAAATATTCTAGGTACGTAAGCCTGCGTTTCGTTTCATATACAAAAAGAGAAGAAACAATCGGTTGCGTTGACTTATTCCGTTAAATATTGTCCACAAATTATATATTTGTCGTTCGCGAACTTGTTTCGTTAATCATCGTTAAAATTCTGTGTCCGTCGAGGAGAAAGATGAGAGAATGAATCACATGAGGTCGCGTTACAAGTCGAAAGCCTCTGCTATTCACTTTTATTACGATCGAAACTTCGTGTCTGTACTAGCAAGTAAAACTCTTACGTGAACCATTTTACAATTGAACGTAATTTAAATATACAAAATCTTAGGGTTATTATATTTCTCCTTTCCTTTCCTTTTTTTTTCATTTTTCTTTATTCTTTCGTTTCAGTATTTCATTTTCATTTCCGCATCAACATTATCGTTTCCTGTACAAATACATACAATCGATTACAATCGACATCGACATAAAATACAATGAACGCAATCAACGTTGGAAGAAGACGCGCGAATATTTGAGAAGCATTGACGATAATCAAGACCTTCGTGCAGATTTTCGGCGCAGTGGAAACTGTTCACGTTTCTTTCGTGAAATTATAATGGAAAAGCCAACTTTAATTCGCCCCTCGTGTCAGGAGTTTCTCGAGATCAAAGTGCACGCGTCGAATATCTCCACTTCGTCCTAAATGCAACGTTCCCGATGGATCCTCGACACCTCGATGACTTCCGGTTCGCGAGGTGGCAGAGTAGAGTAACGCAGGGTAGACTTCGAAACGAACTATTCGGCTGCTACTGTATGGAACACGTCAACGGATGCGATAAAGCGTGGTCCAGTAGAATGGGAGTCCCGGCAGCCAATTCCGTTCTCGCATCGCCGAAATCGTCGTCGCAGTCGAAGTAATTGCTCTGGAAATGAGAGAGATATAATGATTAATTTTTAATAAATTATATTGCATCCTTCGATTTTATCTATAAAAATGTGTGTTTCTAATTGGTAGAGTTATTTGCAGAAAGATCAAAGCTTTATTTATTGAGTTTTTAGGGAGAGAAATTTTTTGTATTGAGATTTCAGGGAGAGGAATTTTTTGCATTGAGATTTTAGGGAGAGGAATTTTTTGCATTGAGATTTTAGAGAGAGAAATTTTTTACATTAAGATTTTAGACCTAGAGACTTTTTTACTTCGCGATTTTAGGAAGAGAGATTTTTCACATTGAGATTTTAGAGAGAGAGACTATTTTATTTTGAAATTTTGGGGAAAGAGATTTTTTTACATTGAGATTTTTTACATTGAGATTTTTTACATTGAGATTTTTTACATTGAGATTTTTTACATTGAGATTTTTTACATTGAGATTTTTTACATTGAGATTTTNGTCAACGGATGCGATAAAGCGTGGTCCAGTAGAATGGGAGTCCCGGCAGCCAATTCCGTTCTCGCATCGCCGAAATCGTCGTCGCAGTCGAAGTAATTGCTCTGGAAATGAGAGAGATATAATGATTAATTTTTAATAAATTATATTGCATCCTTCGATTTTATCTATAAAAATGTGTGTTTCTAATTGGTAGAGTTATTTGCAGAAAGATCAAAGCTTTATTTATTGAGTTTTTAGGGAGAGAAATTTTTTGTATTGAGATTTTAGGGAGAGGAATTTTTTGCATTGAGATTTTAGGGAGAGGAATTTTTTGCATTGAGATTTTAGAGAGAGAAATTTTTTACATTAAGATTTTAGACCTAGAGACTTTTTTACTTCGCGATTTTAGGAAGAGAGATTTTTCACATTGAGATTTTAGAGACAGAAACTATATTATTTTGAAATTTTAGGGAGAGAGATTTTTTACACTAAGATTTTAGGAAGAAAGATCTTTCGCATTGAGATTTTGGACAGAGAAACTTTTTTACTTCGCGATTTTAAGGAGAGAGATTTCTTACATTGAGATTTTAGAGAGAGAGACTATTTTATTTTGAAATTTTGGGGAAAGAGATTTTTCTACATTGAGATTTTTTACATTGAGATTTTTTACATTGAGATTTTAGGGAGAGAGACTATTTTATTTCGAAATTTTAGGGAAAGAGCTTTTTTACGTTGAATTTGCAAGGTCTAAGTTGTTCATATTTAAGTACGATTAACGCTAAGTACTTTAATTCGGTAAGCCAACAATTAAAAACTAGAATATTCTGGTCCTAAAAGTTCTCGTAAGGGAGAATATTAACCTTGGNGAGAGAGACTATTTTATTTCGAAATTTTAGGGAAAGAGCTTTTTTACGTTGAATTTGCAAGGTCTAAGTTGTTCATATTTAAGTACGATTAACGCTAAGTACTTTAATTCGGTAAGCCAACAATTAAAAACTAGAATATTCTGGTCCTAAAAGTTCTCGTAAGGGAGAATATTAACCTTGGAGGTTCAATGCCAACTAGTGTCAACCTTGGAAAGCTCGGAGTCTAAATGTGAAAATTCTCTGACCGTAAAAGCTCAAAAATACACCTTTGTCATGAATGAGAAATATACGAGTTTCAAAGCTAACAGTTTCATTAACAGTCTCCACGCGTTTCTTTCATAAAATGAAAGGAAGAAGAGAAGAAACGTTCTCATTAGTATTACGAATTTCGCGAACGTGTTTGTACGCGGTCAAATTTCCACGAGACTAAAATTACGGTGGCTCAACCGATACCCGATAAAATTTTTAATTAAATTCAGACACCCGTTTCCACGTTTCATTTTCCTCCATTGGCTTTCCGAAACGAGGACACCAGCTGATCGTGTGCCTCCAATAAAACTGGGGCAAAGAAATATTTACGCGCTGCCGAGGAAATGGCCAATCAATGGAAACCGCCTCGCTCCTACCGTAATTGGTGCGCAGAGGTTAGGCGATTAGTTCCGAAACCGAGACAATATCCCCTTAATTTTCAAGATTATTCCCACTGATTCGCGCTAATTGCACGCGCCGTGTAAGTGGCTTCGTGAATGGATGCACTTAACGCGTTGCACTTTAGACTGATTCCGGAGGATACGATGGAAATTGAATTTTTATTCCCAATTTTTCTAATTGAAGAAGATAATATCTTTAAAAACTTATTTTTTTAAATATCCGAGGCGAAACTGTAGACAAATTGAAATAAAAAATTTAATAGATCTCGATAAAATTTCCTATTTTCTATTGGTTAAAGAATTTTGTAAATTTCGCAAAGATATGTTAGAAACACATATTTTTATCTAATAATAGGAGACAAGATATATGATTACCTGGCAATCGATGCACCGGCAGCTATCAGTCAACGAACAGGTTAGACCAAGGATCTCGACGGCTTCTTTGTACAGTTCCGCGCTTGATTTCCGTTGCCTCGGCGGTGTGGTCGGCGCACTGACTGTACCCGATGGTCTTCTGCCTCTCTTCAACCTCGAAGAGGACTCTCGAGACAAGGAGGAAGTCGAGGTTGATCCTCTCCGCCGATTGTCAGTGGTGAGCAGTGCTCGACCCGCCGGTGAGGCGAACAGTTGCAGCATGTCCATATCCTGCAGCCCAACGACGTTAATTAGTTCTTGTAATTAAACCTTTCGATGGAATGTTGAAGATAAAAAAATTGAATCGACAAAATTCTACGCATTAATTCGTTTTATTTATTTTGTAGCTTTTCGATCGAAAAAATTCCAAATATTAGTTTATTTTATTTCCAATGTTGTTTTTTATTCGATAAAATTGCAAACACTATTTTATTTCCAAAATTAAATAATGTCCAACCATCGAAACGGATTTTAACGTTATTAAAAACCTAATTGTCGTTCGTTAGAACTCTTGAAAAATGTTCTAATTATTGTTACACGAGTCTTTTTCTCTCCCGACTTCAAAGAGGTCGCATCGACGAACTCGGAGGGTTGATTGGCTTTTGTTAAGGGTGTCCGTTGTCGTTTTTGCGTGTCTGCATCGTTGACTCTCGTTAGTCTACCGTGGGGAAAACTCGTCGGTTGCCCCGGAAGGGCATTATTCTCTTAACGAGGTAAGACGTACTCGCGAGTATCTCTCCTCCCCTTTTCTGCTGTCTCATTCGTTTCATATCGGTGAGAAACTCTTTGAGACTTTCCTACCGCGAACGCGCCCACGGCGAAAGGGATTTTTCCAACGATGCCACGACGAGGACCGTCACGCCAAAAAGTCAGCGTCCCTCTTCATTCTCGTAGCAAAGGAAAAGATAAAAAGAGAAAGAGAAAGAAGCGTCCAAAAGAAATTCTTCGCCTCCGGGTGGATTGTCAAAGAAGAACGAGATAAAGTCTTTGCAAATATTCTCCCGGTTTGAATGCTTTTTAATGCATCGGATAGTTCGAAACAATTAAAATAATTGAAACAAAGCATACGCACAATGGGTAATCTTCTTTTGTAACATTTACCTACGATGAATTCGATGGTACTTCGCTCTCGAAAGAAATTACCTTTGAAATACGAAGTGGAAACGCTGATACAGCTTAAAAAGGGGTAACTTAATCCTCGACTCCTGTTCATTTCGTTAATTAGCCTGCCTCAAAAGGTGGTCGCTTAAGTTTTTCACTACCCTGTCCCATGCTATAGCGAGCCGCCTCGAGTTTCCAGGGAAATTAAAAATTACAGCCATTTGAAAACGTTATGACGCTTAAACCAAGGAGCCTGTGTGATTTTTTGCGCGAAGAACAACGTCGAAAAATCCCTTGAACCCACTCGCCGTTCTTAATAACGCGTACCGAATGCCTTGTCGAGAATGTTGGCAACACCTTACGAGCACAGGATTTCGTCGTCGGAACGCGGTAGCTGGTTGATTGAATTTCACGCACGATAGGACGCAGCGCGCTTAATTATCGGTACCGGATCATTAAAAGCTCTTCTCTCTGGTAGATGAAACGCGGCACGGAACAAACAATCCACGGTTAACGGTATTACGACGCGGGGATCGTTTCTCTGGAAGAAAATAATTGGAACGATCCCGACTTACGTGCGAAGAAACTCATCGGGAACACGCGGTGGTGACTTCCGCGCGTCGCCATAATTTGGCTTGCCATTAAGAAAATTCAGTGACACGTAAAAAAATATTTTTCACCTGAAGTGAAAATACTTTGGAATACGATTTTTCGTTTTATTAAAAATTTCGTAACATCGACGAGAATCCGTTGGGATATAGGACGACACGGAGTTAACGCAACGCTGAGTTTTGACGCTTGGAAAAATATATTAGGAATGGTGAAAAAAAAATGTAATATAAACGTTGCGTATATTTTCCTTCAATATTATATCGAGAAAATTTTATGTTTTTCCGTATTTAATAAGACGACGATTAGATTGCCGAATTTTATGCGTTTAAAAGACAAACAGACCATCCAAATTATATTGCTCTCCATAATACCTGGCACTCAAAATAATTTTCTACAAGATCTACTTCTTTCGCATAAAAATCACAAATCTTACGATTGGAATGCTGAAACATTGGAAATCAAGCAGCTACTACGAACGGACGATCGATTCTCGTTAATGCAAAAAACAATAGATATTCCTGTACCAATTAATCGAATGCAAATTCGTTGCAGTGTTACATCGTTAAATATCAATTTGCACGCGATAATTTAAAAACGGATCCGTCGTGCATGATAATTATTTTATCTCGATAAAGGCAACGTTTTAACAATTTCGTTTCGCAGAATCGCGAAATCTGGACAGAATCGTGAAATCGAAGAGAGGTCAGAAAATACGCGTTGGCTAAAAGCCTGGTTACCCCGGGGCACGAGGCTCTTCAACTATTACCAGCCATAAACGTCCGTGAAAAGCGAGATGCGCTTTTAGAGCTCGGTTCACCAACGCGGATTCTTCGTTGAAAACGGTTCTGCTGCTTCTCCAAGGAAGGTTTTAATGCGTTCGCCGCTGTTTGTTCGCGAAAGAATCAGGAATCGTAAAAGGAGTTCGATTAAATTCAGTGGTTAAGCAGTTTTCCACGATTTCGTGTCGATTGCTCGTGGAATTTTAACAGATCGTTCGCGAGAAAATTAGAAGAATAACGGGTTGAAACGTTCCTGCGTTTTACGATTTATTCCGTGATTCCGTGTAGAGGTTGCGTAGTTGATTTTAACATTCCTCGAGGATAAACTTTGATTAAACGATTTTTATAAACCGTCACCGGAGTTTGCGAAAACTTTGACTTAAGGCTGCTCGGGAGATCGTATTTGAAGCTTCAACAATGATTTCGGAAGAAAGTTTCCCCCCAATGGGTAGGAAAGATGAAATTCTTCTTAACCAGCGGTGCAAAGAGTTAATATTTGGCTGGTTGGTCAAAGTTTAAGTCGTCGCGGGACGAACTTCTTGCCATTGATTTAAGTTTCATGAGCACGCCAACGATTCCGTGGCGTTGGTGAAGCAGACCCGATTAGGGCGCACACCTTTGGAAATGTATTTTGAGGACTAAAAGCGTACAAAATATCAATTTGTGCGGTGAGTACACTTCAGAGATAATCGATCGTTGAAAACTTGAAACAATTTTGACGAAGACCCAACTTCCCAGAAACGTGTTGAAACATTAATCGAATTAAATTTTGCTTCTCCAATCGTAAGCCAACTTCTGAATTAAAAATTAATTAATAGAATTTCTCTATTTAAAGAACAGGAGTATCCATTTCACTTTACAGTACTAACGAACGTTTCTCTCTAATAACTCGGCGATACAAAGAATTAGAAAAACTCGAATCAAAGACAGATATTAATCCACAACATTTATCCGAGTAAACGGCGTAAAATGGCCGGCGTCAGGGTATTGTTTTCTTCGCCAAAAAGAATCCTTTCTTCTCCAAAGCAATTGGTCGAATCTTTATTTCTACCGCGACTACGAACGAAGCTCGGAAAGAGAAACGTCGTCTCCAGGATTCGGGACAAAGGAGCAGACAGAAAATGGCAAAGAGATCAAATGCCAGGAGATAACAAGTAGAAAGCTGATTCGATGTACCGGGTGCTCAACCAGACAGAGTCTACGATATATTCCCCCGTGAGACGTATCCAGTCTCTTCTCTCGTATTTCCACTGAGCTGGGTACCAACTTTCCTCCGGTCCTTCAACTAAATAGCTCGCTGGACAAGTTAACGCCAAGCTGGCTCCTTCTTTCGCAGAATTTCTGTTGCACGATTCACGCGGCTTGAATCGTAATTGAACACCTCGAAATTCACGCGAACATTTGATGGAAGTTTCGTGTTCACGCGAAGAATCAGATATTCTCTGTAAAAGCTGTAACGTTTCGTTTCAATCGGATCGGTGAAAGGATCGGATCGAATGCCGGTAAGCGTCATTACGGATCGAGACTCCTCGATGGTTTCGACCAATAAATGCTGCTTAAAAAGTATATACACGTTACTTGCTAGAGTCGAACGTTTACTCTTTCTTGGTTCTTCTCTTTTTTTCTTTTTTTCTTTTTTTTGCGAAAATAAAGAGATCCAAGAGGCTCGATTATTGTAGCCACGATCGCGAAAGCGCGTCGTTGAGTCGTTTCTATAACGTTACCTAACTGCACTAACTGCGAGATGTTTATCAAGACGCGTATTCTGGAACGAGCTTACTTGCGCCAAGTTTTCAGCTGCAGTTCATGTACGTCGAAAGTTTCTCTCTACGCTTTCGCGTGCGATTTCGTATTTGCGAAGGCACTTGTGTAAATATTTTCAGCCATCAACGAGTTCACGGTAGCGGAACAATTTTTTAATTTTTCTCATCCAATTGTTTTTTATGAAACGAAAGAGAGAAACATCTCTGAACTAGCCTAACACGACTATTTATTCCGCTTCGAATACTTTCATAAAGTGTGCAAACCAGTAAACTGGTAAACAATCAATAATCGTTTTCAAACATCAAAGGCTCGTTCCGCGAACAAATAAACCGGCCAAGCTTCCGGTGTTAATTTCCTCGACGCAACTGGAAGTAAAATATTTTTCGAACGTCAAACCAGCCAGCTTAATTGCCTCGAAATTAATTTATTCCCCTACGAACAAGGGGTCGCCGGGCGAAATATAAACGGCGCACCGGTTTAAACGGCCCGGTAAACACTTTATCCTACAACCTAATTACCGTGAATGCGACTGATTGATCGATTCAATTCGCCACGGCGAGATGCCGGAAATTCAATGTCTATGTCACCACGGAATCGAGATCCGCTCCTCCCTCCCCGCGAGATTCCTGCAAATTACATTCAGTCTTGTGTACACGGTACACGAAACATCGTGTACACGGATACGTGTACGCGAATAACCGGTACACACACGAACAAGCGTATACAAGCGTGCACAGTCGTCGATACGTATCTTTAATGCACCATGTATTCGTGTAAATAGAAATAAATTCGAAGATACGAGAGATATAAGGATATATCGTGGAATATCGTGTCGAAATGAGCGACAAATGGAGAAAAATTAACGAGGACAACGAACCTGAACAAGCACGAACCTTTTTCTTTCGTTTCCTCTGTCCCGAACCAAGTTCCAACGAAAAGAGACAACGCAACGATTACAGACCATCGATCGTTCTGCCTAATTTCAACCGCACGTGGCTTTTGAATAAAAATTTTCCTTTGATTTTCAACCGTTAATCGAGGATCTCGTATCAACAGGAATAATTCCGTTTGTTGGCTTATTTCATTTCTGTCAATGTTTCGGAATTCTTTACACGATAACCGTTCCATGAAAATCGTTTTACGAGGAGCGTATAAGTTCCTGGAGAATGAAAATTAACAAAGACATCTGAAGTGAATGCATTTCAACATCCATTCGTACGTTATACGCACGATCAAATTGTTCTCTAGTTTTACTTGTTTCCTGTCGTTAATTCAACTCGTTACACCACCCGTCGAGGGAAACCGAAATCGACTGCCGCTAACGAACAGGCTTCATTTGTCCAACGGCTAATTAACTTAATTCATAAACGCGGCCGCGTTTTCGTTCCAACGAGTTCGGTATTTTTCGTAATTCGTAACGTTCGGGATAATTGAGCGAGCCGTTTCGTTCGATGGACAATTATATGCATACAGCGTGCACGGTTTAACCAATGATTAATCTGAACGATGAAATAGATCGTGTTACGTAAAACAAGCTGAACGTGAAACTGACATATCCATTTTTGTCGAGCAACCACTTGTACATGGAATTCTATAGCGTTTCGTTCCAATTATCGATATGGTACAAATTGTGTGTACATTTTTCCTTTTCTTCCTTTTTTTGTTTTATGTCGCTATTCAGAACAAAGAGGATGGTTACAATTTATTCAGTGGGCGGAGTTGCGTATCACATTATCGTTTCATCTTTACTGCAGTTTACACTTCGTTAAATATTGCTGCGAGTATCGATTCAATTTATTCGGGAAATTTGTGTACACTGTTTGTTTCGTCGTATGGAACGGACGTAAAATTGCTGCAAGAAATTTTAGTCGGCTTTCACATATACAATTGCACGCGTGCGATTATTATTAAATTCGACTGTTAATCAAAATTCGCGGCTGCAAGTTTTAATTGGAAACAAAATCAAACGATCCGTTATCGTTGAATTTAATTAAACTCCCTGTTGGCGTTCAATTGTTTCTGCTACATTGTTGCAGACTATTGTCATTTATATCGTTACTATTGAGAAAGAGTTTAAGACCAACTAGAAATCTCTATTCCGTTTTTATTCATAAGTTGTACACTTTTTATTTATTAATGTATTAATAATATAATTTGTATTAATTTGTATTAATAATAATAATTTATATTATAATTTGTATTAATAATAATAATAATCTATATTATTAATCTAATTTATATTATAATTTATATTATAATTTATATTAATAATATATATAATTTATATAATTTTCTGAACGATTATTTTAGCAATTGAGTTTTTTCTTCATCATCTGAAAAAAAAATGAGACCAAAAATTGTCCAAGTGTTACATTATTTACTTGCAGTATGTAGAATTATTCAGTAAAATAATTTTCTACTCCCAGTGAGTATTAAAAATCGTTTATTCTTACCACTTCTATCAATCACTTCGTTCCCGTTACATGTGCTTTAATCTCACCGAAAAGTGTTCCACGGTCTTTTCCACGAATCTTCCGCTTAATAACCGTATTAATTACAGAGCCATGAAACGTGGCGTGCAATTATGATTCCAACAATCAACTTAAACGCGAGAACACAGGGGAACGGGATGGCCAGTAACAGCCTTGACTAACTGGCTTGTTCTGAATCGTACTCACCGGCAGGGATTCAGGAGTGTGGTCCAGCACGTATATGTTGTTCGTGTATCCATATAACATCGTGTCCAGATCTGAAATCCAAGGAGCGAGTAGAACATTAAATTGGATCCAACCATTGACAATTGTGACGTGGAATATTAACGCCATGCATAGTTAGCCGGTTGCGCTACCTCTGGGTTTCAACGGTACGTCCGACTTGACAGAAAGCTTATTATCAGACGTGTACCACCGTTTCCATTCGACTCGAAATGGCCGAAAAAAATTGAACGGTGCGATCATAAAATATCTCGCAATACGTATTGTTTCATGGTTTCTGTTATCGTAACACCGTATCGCCGCTTATCGTAATATAATTCTGATTTACAGATAAAAATAGAATATCGAAGTAGCTCGATGATGTTCCTGTAACAATGTTTCGGTAACTTTTTTATGGTGTTCGATTGGTTTATGATATTGTTCGCGGAACGAAGTTTCGGTAACTTTTTTTATGGGGTTCGATTGGTTTAAAGTGCTCGCAAGTTAGGAATTTTCTAATAAGTTAGGTCGTTGCATTAATGAAGATAAAAGTAATTTGAAGTTTAATACGCGGTTATTTAGGAAGGATCAAAACTTCAACGTTAACGCGATATTTTTGCGTTTTAACGAACTTTCATCCACCGGTTGCTTAGGCGGCTGGAATATTTATTGATGGAAAGATAATTAAACGTGGATCGGAGGCTTGGATGAAACTTTATCGCCTGGAAGATCGATCGAGTTCGGAATATCGCGTTAAAGAAGAAAAAAAAGCTATAAATTCATCGATAAAAATTTAAATAAAATCAATTAAGACACGGGACGTAAAATTGAAGACACGATAGCTGAAAAAAAAAAGAAAAAAGGAAAATAGAAATATCGTAAAGTACACAGGCTATCCGGAACGAAAAAGCCATTCTGTATCAATACTTGGAGAATATACGATCCTAATGCCTCTCAGGGAACACTTGCAAACACCGATATATCACGTGAAATCCAGGAACGAGCACGATTTATGCGCTGAAATCTCAGACTGAGCTCAGGGAACGGAACAATTTTTCAGAATTATTACCCAGGCTATGCGGCTATCTGTCGATGAACGAGAGCCACTTCGGCCTCGATCGCGATTCATTTCCATGCGAAAGGTCTTTTGTCCCACTCGTTTCGCCACGTTATACTCTGCCACGCACACGACGATACGGATATTCGTCCGAGGAATCAATCGGATTCGAAGGCCACGCGGCCATCGGCGGTATATCGGCCGATATTTCGTTCATCGCTCGCGCTTATTGTTAGAAGAGACACTCGGTTTTCATACTGGTACGCCGATCATTCGCCACCAGTTTCGATAATTTTCCGAACGGGAAAGGAGCATTTTATCGCCTCACAATCGATGGCTTTTACCAACATTTAATGGATATCGATTCCATTTACACTTCATCGTTTATAGTGAAAAAAAGTGGAAAAGACAAAGAAGTTGTTAATATTTGATGAAAGAAATATACCAAAATGTTCTACTGATCAGTATAATAATTATTTCACTAATTGGTGTCTAGTCTATACGGTTCAACCATTTTTAGTAGTATTCCAGTTGTCCGACCATGTACCGTATTATTCTATTTGCGCGTTGAAGTACCGTACCGTGTAGGTTTCCTAATCCTATCTGCCTGACGAAGCACAAACTTATTTCACTTGTTCCGCTAAATATCATCTGTCAGTTAACGAAACTACAATTTCCGAAAACTTCTTTCAGATATTATTTTAAAATTAATTTTCCTTAACTTTTTACAAACGCTACCAAAAGAATGCATCAATTGTATTAACGTAAAAACACTAACACTCGTTTAGGATTTTATTCGTGTATCTATAATTTTTGTTTCATTATTTATGCTCGTTTTAGAACAAGGCTTGTAAGAAGCTATTAATCAACAATTTACAGGGTCAACGTAAAATTTCCATGCACCGGCGAATCGCGTAGTTTCTAAATTTCCATTAATCAAAGTGCTTGGCCAGCGAGTCGCGCTCCAGAAAAGAAAGACACAACAGCGGCCAATTATTGTTCCCACGTTCCACGATTAAACGAGCGTTCCTGCGGCAACCGAAATTTTTCGGTGGCGCTGTTTGCGTTACGGAGGACCAGTTTCCGGTCAGCTAATTCCGGTTGCAGCTTTTGGCTGAGCCAGGCACAATCGAGTCGGAAATAACGAATGAATTTATCCTGGCGACTGTTCCGCGCCAATAGTCGCTACTGAATGCACACGTACACGGTGTGTAACGTTATTAGCTGCTCTCTCTCTCTCTCTCTAACGGCTCGCATATGCGGCATCCGTTTCATTTCCAAAACGAACGTTAATTATCGCTCAAATCCGTGCGATCTGCGCTTTAATACCTAACCGCGTTCTCGAATCGCTGCTGGCACAATCAAAATTCGTTACGATGTGCCTCCAAAGGAACTGGTCGACTTTTGAACTTTGCAAACGAGAATTTGAGCGAAACCGTGATCACCGATCGAACGTGTGCTCGATAAGAAACTTTAAGGAGGTTTCGAAACTGATTTTGTGGATTGAGAAACGGTTATTACATTTTTCTTGGAAACGAGCAAAAGTGGTGATTAGGTCGTAAGAAATGGAAAATTGGTGCGGTACTTAGTTAAAATATTGAAAAGTGAAGTGTGCTAGTCGTTTGGGGAGTGTTTGTTCCTGTAATAAAACTTAGTTGCGAAAACCAGGGGTAGAAAATGTTTTTAAATGGTGTATAAAGTTGTTGACGAGTTTCTCGCGATGAAAAGCGTGTTTGTCGATCGAAGAAGGATTCACAGATCCAGAAAATCAACGTGAACGATTATAGACTCGATAGCATTTGAGTTGAGTCCCTGAAGGAACCTGTGTGGCATGCGAATCGTAGGAACTTGTAGCGGCGTTCGAGCCAAGGCTGATAGATCTTTCTGCATTACGTGGTAGACGACGGATATATTCCAGCAAAGTCAATTCCTCCTGTTCGACTGCACGCGTTAGACGTTATTTTATCGAACTCAAACATATACTTTCTGCTGAGAAATCGGCTTTAAACGATATAATGCAGCCGATACAGATCCTCTTTCATACTCGTCGTTCGATTCTTCGAGTTGTTTTTAACATTATTTCTTCCATTTTGTGTGAGAATTTCACGAAAGTAAGGGATCAAAAATCCCTTCTTACCATCAACAATAAGCTCCTTTTAGTCATTGATCCACGAAACATATCGAGTTTTCTTGTTTAAAATAAAAGAAACGCTCGTAAACCGTTGGGAAATAATTGGCAGTAGAATAGTCCGTTATTGGTCAGACACGGCGAAATTTATTTTCTCGCAACGTTTCCAAGGCAAATTTTTTTTCTCAACCTAATGTTATCGTTGTTGTTAACATTTCAGTGTAAAATTGTTCATAACGAACGTAGAATTAAACCGTACTTTTTAAAATATGAAGATACGGATGTAAAAAAGTACATCGTGTACCGATGCGACGCGATTTTTCTCCGCGTGCTCCCTTTTTTCTTTGTATCACTTTTTCTTCGTCCCAACTTCTTCCAACTCATTCATCTTCGTAGCTGCGTTTCACATTCCAACGAAAACCGTACCGTGCGTTATCCAGCGGCGCATAAAGAAAACGAAACGCGGTGTGCATCAGACCGCGAGGATTTATTGCTAATTACTTTTCTATGCTGACCTATTCGCCTCATCCTCTTGCTTCCGTTCCCGTGGATTTATCGCCATTATTTTTCCCTCCCTCGCGACCGCCGGCGAAATGTATGCGGACATTTGAACAATCGCGATATGACGCGAAAATGAGATTTATTGTTTCGAATCGTTACACGCGGTGACATTCATGGTTTGCAAAAACAATGATAAAAGCTATAAGCGACACAATAAAGCTTGCGATACACGTTATTGCAATAAATCTTTCTTATCGTTACTTTATGAAAAACCTGATCAAAGCGCTATTATATTCTTTATATTTTTTTATAACACTTTACATGTTACAAAAACCATTTTATTTATTTTCTTTTCTTAAACATAGAAAGATGCAACAATGAATCGGTACTTCTATTAGCAGCATAATTACCATTAAACGCACAGGGAAGCCTCCGTAATTGGGCACGCGGTTACATCAAGATTGCAAGCCAATTACGATGCATCAAGCCCGTAAATTGTTCGAAGACGCGACCCAAGGTTGGACGAATTAATATTATAACGACAGCGACGATACGAAGTATTCGTCCACGATGATGGAACACCGTGGTATCCATTTAATGTCTCGCAAGCGTCCGCTCTACTGATCCGCAAATTCGTCCAATTAATCGCGGTTCTAACAGTAACGAACCACCGGCCATAATTGCGAGCCTCGTCGTCGCACCTTCCTAATAGCAATCACACTGCTCGTTCGCGGATAGTTTATCATCGTTGCAACGCGACGACAGTGGACGAAGCCTCGATTCTCGTTGTTCGTTTCCAGCTTTCGAGATACTTTTCACGAACCTGAAAATCGTCAACGTGCCACTGATACGTTGAAACGTTCGTCCGTCTGTTCGATTTTTACTTCTGACCCATGAAAAAGCTTGTTTGCACGATGGACGTGTTCACGATCGTTGGGATTGCCTAAAGCGTCGAAAATTCATCAAGCTGCCGGCTATTTGCGTCATTCTTGCTAGCGTGCAAACAATACACGCGTTTGCTTTGCAGCTAGCTGTTCGAAGACCGCTTGTAATTCACCGTGTAGATGCAAATTTTATGCAGTTACCGAAGTTCCCTAAGTTTTACGTCTGCATGTTAATTGGTCCTCTTCACTCGGCTTGGAAAACTTGGCGACAGTATTCGCGAACGTAGAAACTTTTTCCCTGCTCCTCCGCGTTGGTTCTTCTTCACCAAATTAGTCACCATTCAAACGGAGCAAACAAACTTTCTAATACAATTTATTCGAAGAACCATTTTTTTTTTTTTTTTTTTTTTTTTNAACAATTTGTAGCTGCGAAGAATTGTTGTTTATCGATACTTTGGTGCTACTTCGGTGGCAATTTTTTGTGATTGAAATATCAGGTTGTCCCAAGAGTTTCTTTAATAAAGATCGTTTCGTTAACGAGCATTGGACGCATAATATTGTTTGTTTTACAATATATTATTATTTTATATTATTTAATAGGATCCATTGTGGTCTGTTACCTTCCTCCATCTCTCGTTTAACAGATAAGTCTGCATATTTATATGAACACTGCCAAACGAACCAGTTGCGCGAGGACAACGATAGAAACTTTCGGGACAATGTAATATTAAGGAATACTCGTGTAATATTTCACGTCGATGTAAGATTGTCCAACCAGTAATAAATTGTCAGTCACGAACTTAATTTTCTTCGGTACACGTAACTTTCATCGAGTTTCTTCGGTTTTATGTTTACAGACACCCGGTAGTTCGTCGAGTTAAGAACAAGCAGAACTCTCATTCTAGCCAAATAATTATCTATTCCCAGCACTGATTCCGAAGTTTCTTCCTGATTCACCCGAAGATAGTTATGTTTCAATTTATTCGCCGCAAGGGAAATATCAAAACCGCGGATACTGCGCTTATACTCGTTCGAATAAGTTGGACGCGCACCGTGTATACGCGATGAACACGATTTTATGGCACCTGCACGGATAACAAAAAGGTGACCGAAGCATCGAGTCGCGACAGTCGTTCGATAAAGTTTTCACGGGATTACCAAATGATTCGTAACGATAAAAACGAAAGCAATCCCTGGAGTGCGGCCACTGTTTCCGTTAATAAATTTTCAACTCTTTATCCCTGTTCGAACGTCAATTGCCAAGCGCCTTGACACGAGGAGTAAAAACTACAAAAGAGATTTAAATCCATAAATAGCTCATTTCCACGGTCCATTATACGAACGATAACTAAAAAGCGAGCGTCAGAGTCGAAGATTGATTCTGTCGGAGGCAATAGAGCGTGGCAAGTTGTGGCGTTTGATATCGAGGGAAGCGATAGGTCAAGGGGCGAAGTCAACCGAGATTCCTCGATAGTTCGAAACGTAGATGCACGTTATTCCTCGTATTGGCGTTGTTCACGGATGCAGAATGCCTCCTAGATCTCTTTCATTATCAGCTCGAACCATGATCTAAATCGATATCAAACCATCCTTGTTCAATCGCCAATAATATACATCGAAAAGAATTCTTCCTAACATCGGAACTACCAAAGTACCAAAAAGTACCAAAAAGTACCAATTCCTAATTTTTTATAGAGGATTTATAAATTTGCTACGGTAAATTTTGCAGAATTTTTTATGCTTTTATTACGGACGTTCATTTCTCTTGCAATATATATTTTTGGTGTTAATTTTCAGCTTCATTTATTTCCATCTTTTATCCAACACCCCCAACAGTTGGAAATAAATTATTCGAAACGACGATCATTGAACCAACTCGACAGCAACTGTTCAACCATCGAACAATAATTCGATTCACCACTGCGCACCGTTGCTACTCGTGATCGTTCGGAACTTGGCCAAATGAATGAAGCCAGTTACGGTATTTGACACGGATAGAAACGATAGATTAGGGGCGGTGAAATCAAGCGAGCTTCTCGAATGCTACGAAGCTCGCCTCGGTTTGAGGGCAAATACACCGAGGGCCACTTGGCTAACGCTAAATAATTCATAGAACAGCCCGAACCGGTCTATATCGGTGCTGTGCCAATAGCCATTGGACCGTTCATCAGGGACTATTGATTGAGCTTCAGCTTTCCCTACCCGATTTCCTTCTCGCGCTTCTCGCAAACTTCATCGATGCAATCAGACGACGTATGACATTTGCCGATCACAAATGGAACCTCGAGCGGTCGGGACTTGCAAGATATCGTGCAGTCGCGGTAAGCGTAGCTTGATAAATGATTCATAGTTTGCTCGATATCGTTCTCTCTGTTTTGTTGATCTTCAGGAACATAGTACAAGGATCGTTCCTGTTATTCGTAGGTTCCAAGATATGAAGAATTGTTTTAGGTGAAACATGATAAATATGAAGAACTTTCCTCTTTGAATTCAAAGTGTTATTCTATGCTCTGTATTTCGTGTCCCTCCGCGCTATGATTTTTAACGTCAAGATATATTTCTTTACACGGATACGCATTTATCAAGAAGGATGAAATACGCGTGGTAAGTTTACGACAATTTCTGGGACAGCAACGAATGTTCGCCATGCTTTTTCGTCAAACGCGCCGCACGACGAGATTCCAGAGCGCATACAACCGGTTCCTGTCAGTGGTTAGAAGAAACACATTATTCCCGGAGAGTGTGTTGAACAAACGCTCGCCCATTCAGCTCGAGGCGCTCCTCGTTATTGAAGTGCGTGCTATAAATCTCCGTCTATAATAAAGCCGAAGGTTGACGTAATAAGCTCTTACCGGAGCAATTGTACTCTGCGTGCACGATCTTTTATTAACGAGGTCAACTTTTCCCTTCTTTTCTTCGAAACGCTGTACAAGCGTGTGGTTTCTCCGTACCCATCTAATGGGTGTTTCTAACTTTAAATTTTAATTTCCGTCTTCTTTTGCCGATGTCGTCTGTTAGGCAATAACTCCAGATAACAGTGGAAATTAGAAACAAAAAAAAAAAGAAGAAAAAAAAGGAAGGGAAGGAAGAATGAGGAAAATGGAAAAGAAAAACTGCTTTTCTGCTCGACGGATGCGAACTTGCTAGTTTCACCGCGAAACAGGGTGAAAGTTCAAGAAGTAGCCCTTGCAAAGCAGCCGACTTACTTTTAACAAGGCGGCCTCACTTTTTCACACCAACCTCCATGAGCTACCGCTGCGCCCGAGTGTTGCCTAATTGGATTCTGTTATCGCGTTCCTTTACTCCCACGGAAAAATATTTCTTCCTTGGACCAACGTGTCGAGCAACGTTTCCGTGCAGGCGATAAGTCACGTTTCGCAATGATGTTTTCTAGATAATTCTGATTTGAATTCTTGCATCCCTGAGAAGATTATTCTGATTCCTTCCGAATATTTCATTGGATTTTTGAACGGGTAAAATCAGATTCATCCAATCATGTTCCATTTGAATAATATGAAACTGTTTTGATATTCCTCTCAAACTGTTTGCTATATGTATATATATATATATATATATATGATAAAATTTATCTTTCGCGTAGACTGTGAATTTCAACAGTATTTATGTTTTAATAAAATCATTAATTTAAGTCTGTCGAACAAAGGTGTATTTATTTCTCTGTTATTCCCGTAAAAAATATTATTATAAAAAATTCTATAATCTCATTTTTGACCGAGGAACAAAGAGTTCCATTTTACAATATCGATCGGAGCTGCAACGCCATACTTTTTTTTTNGTGAATTTCAACAGTATTTATGTTTTAATAAAATCATTAATTTAAGTCTGTCGAACAAAGGTGTATTTATTTCTCTGTTATTCCCGTAAAAAATATTATTATAAAAAATTCTATAATCCCATTTTTGACCGAGGAACAAAGAGGTCCATTTTACAATATCGATCAGAGCTGCAACGCCATACTTTTTTTTTACATTTTTTTAGGTTGTTACTCGTATATCAAGGAAAAAAGATCGGATATCCATTCGGTGCCGATTCAGCCGCGCCCAAAAACCTGGTTATCCCATGGGACTCGACCCGGCCGGGATCCTAACGCGAGATTTCCATTTTCCAACCATAAATCAAAATGTCGTCGATTCGAGCGAACAGTGGCTCACTTTTTCCATCCCTCCGCAACAGCCAAACCTCCAGTGGATCGTCTTCCTCGTTCGTAGAAAAGTAAATAACGAGCGTTCGCCAAAATGCTGGCGCCAAGGGCGACTTTAAAAAAAAATAAGGAACAGAAAAAAAAAAAGAGAAAAGAACCCTCGATCTCGAAAACTTTCGAACAGCTTTCGTTCCTTCCCGCTGTTTTATCCGCTCTTAGACTGTCTCCGTCGAATCCCTAGCCGCGGGCTACGGCGAAAACTTAGGCAATTACGCGGAATTAAACTCCTTAAAATTTATAAGAACGGGCTGGTTTGACACAGCCTGCTGGAACTGGAATAAGCGAGACGTTCTTCGGCCGTTTGTTGTTCCGGTAATGAGCCGCGAAAGCCACGGAATTATAGTGATATTGGGTAATAAAACGGTACTACCAGATCATTATACCTCGCAATGGTTATAGTTTTATTTGACTTTATTTTATTTTATTTTATTTTGTATTTTTTTTTTTTTTTCTTTTCTTTTTGGAAATGAACTTTTTTATTCTTCGGCACGGGTTACTTCCACAACTTTCATTGTGCTCAAGAAGCACTGTTCAAAAACTTTTCTAATATCGTGAATGAGAATATTGGAAGTTTCGACAGAAAATTACAGTGTCACTTAAAAAAGTTATAAAGAACAATTTTTCAACTTTAGTTATTAATCAGTTCGATTCACGACCAGAGGTTCCAAGGATCGCGTACACAGTTTCAAAATCGAATCGAAGAGAAGACGAAAACAAATTTAACCAACGCCGGTGCCAATCACATTGTGGATCGTTTTACTGGTTGATACTGGTAATACATACACGGCAACGAGGGCATAAAAGTCCACCATCGATACATACACAAGCTACAACGCGTTAATATGTAAACCGTCGGTAGCAGGGCAGAATTTTCGAGTGCAACTCATGAAACAACCAATAGAAAGTGCATGAAATATCCAGCCACATTTCTGACCAACGAAATTAATAATACAACAGGCACAGATAGGATCTTTTAAACCGAACTGCTGGCTGCCTGATTATCGATTAACACCGTGCAAACTTTTCCTCCGTTCCTGTCGAATTCCTGGCCAAGACATTTAAATTTCCTCAAATTTTTGTCAATAAGAAAAAAAAACNGATCGGATATCCATTCGGTGCCGATTCAGCCGCGCCCAAAAACCTGGTTATCCCATGGGACTCGACCCGGCCGGGATCCTAACGCGAGATTTCCATTTTCCAACCATAAATCAAAATGTCGTCGATTCGAGCGAACAGTGGCTCACTTTTTCCATCCCTCCGCAACAGCCAAACCTCCAGTGGATCGTCTTCCTCGTTCGTAGAAAAGTAAATAACGAGCGTTCGCCAAAATGCTGGCGCCAAGGGCGACTTTAAAAAAAAATAAGGAACAGAAAAAAAAAAAGAGAAAAGAACCCTCGATCTCGAAAACTTTCGAACAGCTTTCGTTCCTTCCCGCTGTTTTATCCGCTCTTAGACTGTCTCCGTCGAATCCCTAGCCGCGGGCTACGGCGAAAACTTAGGCAATTACGCGGAATTAAACTCCTTAAAATTTATAAGAACGGGCTGGTTTGACACAGCCTGCTGGAACTGGAATAAGCGAGACGTTCTTCGGCCGTTTGTTGTTCCGGTAATGAGCCGCGAAAGCCACGGAATTATAGTGATATTGGGTAATAAAACGGTACTACCAGATCATTATACCTCGCAATGGTTATAGTTTTATTTGACTTTATTTTATTTTATTTTATTTTGTATTTTTTTTTTTTTTTCTTTTCTTTTTGGAAATGAACTTTTTTATTCTTCGGCACGGGTTACTTCCACAACTTTCATTGTGCTCAAGAAGCACTGTTCAAAAACTTTTCTAATATCGTGAATGAGAATATTGGAAGTTTCGACAGAAAATTACAGTGTCACTTAAAAAAGTTATAAAGAACAATTTTTCAACTTTAGTTATTAATCAGTTCGATTCACGACCAGAGGTTCCAAGGATCGCGTACACAGTTTCAAAATCGATAATTTTCAACGATCAATCCCGAATCGAAGAGAAGACGAAAACAAATTTAACCAACGCCGGTGCCAATCACATTGTGGATCGTTTTACTGGTTGATACTGGTAATACATACACGGCAACGAGGGCATAAAAGTCCACCATCGATACATACACAAGCTACAACGCGTTAATATGTAAACCGTCGGTAGCAGGGCAGAATTTTCGAGTGCAACTCATGAAACAACCAATAGAAAGTGCATGAAATATCCAGCCACATTTCTGACCAACGAAATTAATAATACAACAGGCACAGATAGGATCTTTTAAACCGAACTGCTGGCTGCCTGATTATCGATTAACACCGTGCAAACTTTTCCTCCGTTCCTGTCGAATTCCTGGCCAAGACATTTAAATTTCCTCAAATTTTTGTCAATAAGAAAAAAAAACAAAAAAACGAACCGATACGATGAATAGAATTCATAAAATCTTGAATTTTCATACGCAGTGTTTCTCATTAATGTGATCTGCACAACTGGTCTGATTTTTTATCGTTTCGGGTTTTAAAAATATCTAAAAAAAATTCTGAGATACTTATTACAGTCTCTAATTGTACTACACGAGTTACACTTCAGCCATACGTTTAAACCTTTTTCGGAATAAAAATAAAAATTTGACGGAAACCTGTAAATTATTTTTTATCGTTTTAGGTTTTAAAAAGGATCGAAGAAATTGCGAGATATTTATAAAATTGTATTAACACCGTCTGATAGGAAATCGGAAGTCGAGTCATCAATGATAGTTCCCCATGTTTACGCGGCACCCTTCGACACTGATCGAATTTCCTTTGCCAAGGATCCCAGGAAAGGGAAATGGCAAGATCGAAGGGGGTGAAGGGGCGAAGGTTCAGGCTATTTCAGGAAGCCGTAGTGATTACGCTTCGGTCGCCAATGAGAGCTTATCTCACCGCCTTGTAAAGAAGTGTCTATATATACGTAGCCATTACTGGCCGCGCTGTGGAAGCAACCACCCCTCCTCAACAACCACCTCAACCCGCCCCGTCGACTAAACTCCGTCAAGCTCGGTAAGTTATTACGTCGTGAAAATAAGGAGAAAATTGGAAAGCGGTTTATCCGTGAAAGTGGTGTCAATTACTGTCTCGATACCCAAGACTAAGGTTAGCCCGTCCTTTGGGTTGTTTCGACCAGTCGATCAAAGGATTTCACGATGCATCTCGCTTCCGGATTCTCCGGTAAACTCGGGAAACACTTTCGGTGTTTCAATTTACGAACCAGATTATCGTCAAGAGAATCGTAATGTTCGTAATTAATGACCGTCAACGGAAGACACGGAAATAATGTCAAAAGAGCAAACATCGCGGCACGCTAGGTTGAAAATAATCACTTTTAAACCGTTGATAAATTATCAGAGAATTTATAAAACATTCAGCGACATGCCGTGTCATGAAATTGATGTTTCCTGTTATAAATAACGGTACATCCCCGCGAGAAAACGGGCACACCGTGTCTGGCTCCGACTGTCCCTTTCTACTGCGACCGAAGTTGAGTCAAACGCGTCTTTCCCCTCTGACTTCTAAAATTAGGAGGGAAAGGTTGCGTTATTTTTAGAGCTTCCACGTTCGTCCTTGAAACTAATAACGCGTCCTTAAATCATTGCTGTCTATCCGTGCTGCTCTTTTTTATTCATGCGATTTATTTATATTTCACTTTGTTTCGTTTTATCCGCAGGGTGAATAATCGTGTTAATTTGAACGAGAAATCAACGCGACCGCAGAGGACCGGGAAACTTGGCGTTCGGTGAGTCGATAAAAAGCATTTGTCCCGCAGCTGACACAGCGCGAAGTCGGATCGTCGATCATTCGCGAGACACCGACGCTCCATCGAGATAAAAAGAACCGTCCATTGGCTCTCCGTTACACGTAGGCCTGCAGCGATAATAATGATTCCAGGAAGAGGGGAACCATCGATCGGATCTCCTGTTCTTTCTTCATTCAGCCTCATTGTCAGACCTCGCTCGGAATAACGGAAAACGAGAAACGAGGAGCGTGAAACTATAATAGAACGATTTTAAGCTCGAGGATCGCGATGATGGGTGAATTTCTATGGATAATTTGCTTTTTGGCAGCCGTGAATGGACGTGAATTCAGGGTGGAAGTGCAGGAAATGATGAAAAGGACAGGGAACAAAGCAATCCCAAAAATGTCCGCGTGCAATATCGGCACCTGTTGTCCCACGAAATAACCGGACGCCATTCAGGAAGATTCTGTCCTTTCTGGACGTTGGACAATCGCGGTTTGGATTCGATTGTCCGTCAGCTTTATTCACAGATTCGATGTTTTCTACTGCAACGTTTGTGCTTTCGTTTAATAAATTATCGATCGCTTTTTCGTATTAAAATTTTTTATTACAAACGAAAATAACATATATCGCAACTGTTTTCGAAGAACCGATTTTTCGATCGATTTTATAAAATTTAATTACCAGAAAGATCGCGAGAACGACATTGTCGATCCATTTCGATGGGACCTGGTGGACTTGTTGTTTCAATTGCAATGGACATTTTTTACGTTAACGCGTGGCCTCAAATGTGACAGGAAAAAGAGGAAAATGCGGATAAATACGTTCGATGGAACCGAAAAGCTACAAAAACTTTTTCTTCTGGGAGCAGAACGGATGTTTTTTTTTTTTTGGGTAAAACTGTGGACGAGAGCGTGCTATTTTCGTATTGAAATGTACACCCGGCCTAAACTTTAATTACGCGAACGGAAACTGGGTTAATCACTCGCAATTCAAAAGGTTTTAGGACCATTTAGCCGCGTGCTGGACATTTTTCTCGCTGTCGGCCATGAAACGTCCAAAGACATCTGTTCGGTTTAACGATCGACAAACGGGCCAAAGCTGAAATTACTATATCCCCGGTGAAGATTGAAATTTACCGACTCGCTGCTGAAAACCACGAACTTCCTAATCCTCAAAATTGATACGAATGGAAATGCACTGGGACGAATAACTTCGGGGAACTATGCTAACAGTGTGGTACTATTTTTGCTGTTTTCATTATTTATCGGTCGAATTTACTGGCCGACTCGAAACTTCTGGATGTCTGCGCCCGTTTAGCCATTCGTTGGATTTACTGGAGACACCGCGTCTCCATTTAAACTTTATGATAAACACGGGCTCGATATTTCATTCTGAAATGTCTGAATGTTTCGTGCCACGGAATTAAACGTCATTCGTGCAATTTGACTTTTATGCTTTATGCTTTATGTTTTATGTGAATTTTTTTTATCCTCTTTTTGTTCGCGTCCGTGCATGTTGCGGCTCGTTATAGATATTTATTTGTTTAATTTATGAATCCCACGGGTGAACGCACATTTGAGAGTTATTCAATTTCAGAGTATCTTAAATTTTCATTCCGTGTTTGCGGTAAAATGTGAGACAACCAACCTGTGGGTGTGCATGGTGTTCTCGCAGCCTCCACGAGGTCCTCGCGACTTCCGGGCGGTGCTTCCAGCATCGTACCGCTGCCGGAGAATTTCTTTACACATAGCAGGCTCAACGCTGAAACAAAGAAAGAATGATCAATAACGACAAATTAATTAAGTCTACGATTGATAGATGCGATTGAAATACATAAATATTTTAAAGACTTTATTTTTTTTACAATAATACCCTATTCTGAATTATTTTTCAACTAGCGTTACTGCAATTAAACGTTAAACCTGTAACATTTAGTAACAAAAGTTGCTCGAATTGAATAGCAAGTGTATTAATTGACAAAACTGTTTCATCGAAAGAGAAATTGTATTTACTCGAATGCTGGCAATGGAATCGTTAATTACCTTGAAATTAATCTTGAATCAAATTATAATATTTCCATCAACGCGTCGCGTACTCTTTGGTAATATTATAATAACTGAATTGCACTTGGGCCAATAAGTCACGCTTTTCATCAAACCGTCTCGTTATTTCCACATTATTACCAGTAAATTGAATGTTCTTGTTGCTGTAGAGCGAGTATTCTCCAAAGCACGAAACTTTTCCCTTAGTAATAATCCGTTTTTCACAATAATCCGACACGACTACAAGGTAATTATTAAAGAAGCTCAAGCGGATCTTGAAAAGAGAATTCTTGATTGGATGATCTTCTGCAACCGCAGCGTAATTAAGTTATTGCGAAGGATTTTCTAGACGATGTAACTCATATCTTACTACACTTTCCAAGAAATTTCAACATTCAGATTACACACTCAGAGAAATTATTCCCTTTTCAAGAGTTTAACAACTTCCGATAACACCCAGTTTCCCTTTATCGTGCCAGAACAAAGTGTCTGGCCAGATATGGACACATACTACTTACAGTATAATTCATCCGCGTTTTACGTACAGAATGAATTCTTTAGCATTAAAATTACTCTTTTTAAGGTCTCCTAGCATCATAATCTCTCTGTATACAATTTTTCCGAGCAATTATACACCGTTCCTTTTGAAAAAAATGACACGTTCCAGACCAAATGGAAAAAATATGGTTACGGTCAACTCCAAGCTGTCGCACAGTTAGCAAAACATTTCGCGACACCCGTATTATTCTTTTCCCTGCAATTTACCATCGGGCCAAGGCAAAAGGAGAACACTCGTCGCCGCGAGATCTCGTCAGCGACGCGTGTTGTCCGCGCAAGACTAGCGTGCATGGTCGGGACGCGTTTTAATTAAATTTTCACAACCACAGCGCCGCTAGGAATGCTCCGTCGCACGTAATAACACGTGTGTGCTCCGACACACACTTTAGTATCGCACTATGTTTACGATCGCACGTACAAATAAGGGGTTGACTGGTATTGGAAGCATTATACAAGCTGGTTAATACTGTTTCACCTTTGTGCTCGGATGGAAACCAGAAAGAGGGTATTAACAATACCGTTGCGTCGCCTCGAGGCGCTAACGCTCGGGAAACGCCTTGCACGATTAATTTTGCGGCTATACCTGAAACATCAGGAACCTGGAAGTCGCTCCGGGCTTTATTCTCTTTTGCACTTTTCGTCCTGTCAGTTCAAATCCCCTGCAGGATTTGGGGTGAAAAATTTATTCAAGATACATTTGTCGGGATGAATTTTTGAAGCCTTATGAACTTTTTTTTAGAAACTTACGGTTGACTGAGTTAAATCTTTAAGAAGTCGCTCGTTTGCTCAGAAGTGTACGGTACTTCAACTTCTTTATATAATTCAAGAAACTGATCATTTTTTCGTTTTATGGGAAAAGGTGTTAATTAATTTGGACGGATAAGAAGTATCGTTAACAACGAGTTATCCAATTTCTTACGGCAACTTTCCTGTATCTCAGAATCCTGTTCTATCCTCTCTGAAGAATGAACCTGTTCCCCAGAATACCCGAAGGCGTGCTTCGTGGAACAACGTAGTTTCCATTACGCCATTCTTTCATCGGAGAAGAAAAAACTCCCCTTTTATCCCTTCAATCATCGCTAGTGGCTCCTTGCTATAAATAGAACGTTTCAGGAGTACGGTCTGCCATCGTTTAGTTTATTGAAACACCATTGGAGTTTCCCATTACGCTGTTAGTCCATCGAACAAAAATAACGTTCTTTGTATCGATACGCGATGACGTGGCTAAAAAATGAGACAGACAACTCCGAGTTCCAAGACACAGAATTAATCCGATTCCTTTTCCATTATACCTATACGCTGGCCGCGTCTTAAAATGTTACTTCAACGTTGATAATCCACGCCGAAGATCAACATCAGCGTTTTCTTTCTTCACGTTTTGTTTTCTCACGAGTTCCTCTTCTTTCTCGGTGGTAAAATTCAGCGTTCAATGCGATCGGAAGTTTTCCACGATACCAGTGTGTGTTCCAGCTTTCCGCGGTTCAATTTTCATCCTTTGACGATAGCTGAAAGCGAAGAAGCATCGAGCATCAAGAATCGGTGGCGAAAGCCACCGAACCACCGACTTTGTCTCGTTCTATTTTCCGCTGCTCCTTTCCTTCCCCTTGCCGACGACTTCTTCTCGATTCCTTCTACCCCGCCCCTTAGCCATCGATCCTTTTGTGTCGGCCAGATCGAGCAGACCGCTTTTTCCAAGCGGCGGCAGCCAAGCTCTAATCCTCCACGAGAGCTCGCTCTGTCGCCTCTCTGTCGGCGAGTTTGCGGATACTTTGAAAGCAAATTCGCGGCCCGCAATTCCAGATAAAATTGCAGCTTTCACGGTGTGACTCGCGGAAGAATTCCGAATTGTATTTCAGCAGGCTGCATTGTCGCGGCACACGGTTTCCTCTTTCCTCTGTCTGGAATCCGACGAAATTGAATCACAAAGGGAAGAAAAGTGCTTCCCATTCCCCGATCGCTTCCGAACTTTTCACCCCTTTTCATCGTGTTCTGTCAATCTTAGCTTTTCTTTCTGTTTGGCCCGCTTGTCTGTTCTTTTGAGAAACAGAATTCGCTTTATTGTTATTTAAACTTAGCTACGGATTTTGTTACGCCCGTGAATAGCTGTTTGAATGAGATAGAAGCTCGGGAAACGGAGTATTGTATTATTTTGGAAATCTATTGCCACCGACACCACGATCCGAATGGAAAGCTCCAACGTATCGGTTAGCCAGGAATCCCGCGATGCAACTTCGCTATAGAAATTATTCACATTCTGCTCAACAAACGGATGCCGCATACCGCTCGATCGTTTCCGTCGTTCCAAACGTAGCGTTTCATGAATATATACTCTCCTACGATAAACTATACGTTTCCTTCGTTTTTCTTTTCTTTTTTGTTTTTCTTTTCTTGTTTTTTGTTTTTTCTTGGTTTAGACAAAAATATTTGGATCTTTTTCGATCTAGCTGTTGCAGAAGTTTGATTTTACGAAAGAGTTATTCGTCAAACTTTATCCTCTGCGGTCACTACAGTTTTTATTCTTTATTCGTCAATCCACTAGTCTCCTCTGTTGGGATACGTGAGACGAAATCCAACGATACAAACACGACCGGCTGGAACGAGGAAATTCCATCCTCGACGGAGTAGCAGGGGAATTTTATTTATCCGAATGCCGTGGTCGTTTATCTCCGGTCTCTCGAGCTTCCACGACCGATAGCCTCTGGCCAACTTTCGTCCCAGAATCCAATTTTTTTTCTTTTTCTTCGGCGGACGCTGTACGAGCCTAGCTAACGTACCGTCTAAGATAAATCTTTAAACATTCCTAACGTTATGTTTTACCATTTTTTTTTTTTTTTTACGTTTAGAGATCGATCGGAAAGTAACAGTCGTGATGTTCGATAAAGGTTGAATTTGTGGTTTGAGAAATTTTTTTTTTTTTTTTTTTTTCCTTTAAAGATAGTTTAGAAAGAAACTCACCCCGCTTCACGTCCCGCCACGTGTTCGTGATTTCGTCGAGTCTTTCTTGCCCGTTTGGTGTTCACCCATATATTCCTCTCACATCGTTCTGACGACCAATGTTCTACGAACCTGAAGCATAGTAGAACAATATGGGTTAAGCGATTTATTCCGTGCTTCCAGATGTTACTTCCATAGTATTTATCATAGTTCTACAATGTATTTCATGCTCTAGTTGTTCTAATACTGTTACAGTATATTATTCTGCAAATTACACAGCTTTGGTTACAATAATATCGTAAAAAAAAAAGGTAGCATTGACAATTTATTTTTTTTATTTTTTCATTCTAAATCCCAAATGTCTACTTTGTACTTTCTATTATTACACACTTCTATTCTATTCCCACAGCTTGACCCGGTCCTCTTATTCTATTTCCGAACCTCAAGTACCCACTTCCATCCTATTCCCACACCACCGATTCCTGTTTTTATTCTACCTCCGAAACCCAAGCATTTCCTTCTATTCTACTTTCAAATCTCAGCCAAGTATCTGTCCCTTGATGTCTTTTCATTTATATCTTCGGTTTCTATTTTAAAATTCCTCAACTCTATGAATTTTTAATGGCGAATTTCCCACTATTTTCCTTGATTTTCTATAAAATATGTTGTTAAAAATCTATGGATATGATTTTTTTTATATAAATAGGTATACTTTAATCCTTGATAATTTTAATATTAAATTTACACGATTTACAAGTTTTCAACACCTCGTACAGCGTTTCGTTTATTTATTTTTCTTTTCGAAAATCGATCAGAGTGTTGGCCATTGGTTTAGCGCATAGCACACACGCTACAAATGCATAATACTGCTCCAAACTGTGTACCATGAACCTGCAGGCTACGCGCAAGTGTGCATGTGCAGACACATGTGGCGAAACGTATGCACCGCAGACCACGCAACAGCAAATAAGAGAGGCGAGCGTGCGCGGCTTATGCAAAATGTCGGCTACAAACTGGAATCATAAAATCCCCGTGTCCCGTGACTTTTATCTACCATCCCTCTCCTGTTAAACTATGTTTCATCGTTTTAATTCATTTAATACGGTGCCGCTTTAATCAATCGAATGCTCGAAACGTTTGCCGAGAATTGGGTTTTCCACTGAAACGCAATATTTGTCCATCTGTTTTTTTTTTCCCTATAATTTTTTCCTGCTGAAAATTTAATATCTCTGTTTGCCTCGATCATCTGACAGAGATACCGGATTTCGTTGTTTGAATTTCTGGTAAATAAACTAGCAGTATTATTCACTGTTATTTTTCTCTTCTTTGCATGCATTTGCTTCACGTTTGACGCGTGATAAAGTACTGTAAACGTTTCCACAATTTTTACGAGAAATACCAACGTCGCTAAGATTCCATCGAATCGAATAGGAAGTTCTCGAATCCGTTGCAGGCATCTATGAACCACCTCTCTCAAACGAAATTGCTCGTAAATTCCGTGACGAAGAATCTTTTATCTCTTAATGTTCTCCCTTTCTCAAGACCCGGTTACGGTTGCCGCTGTTACAAGATAAGGGATGCTCGACCCTCTTCTTAATCTCCGCTTCCTCACCTCGTTCAACCTTGCTCTGTCCGATTCTTTAACCGCACCTTCAACCGTTCACCTAAATCACTGCCGTACACCTCTGCGCCTATACTTGAATCGTTATCAAAATCATGAAATAAAATTCTGAATCTCTGGATCCAGCAACGAGCGAACAACACCACACGTTCCAAACCCGACGCGTTAACAAACGAATTTCGTCGAAAATTTCGCTCGGATAATTAATGGAACAATTCCGCTTCGTTATCGTTACTTCAGCTTCCATTCACCGACCCATGCGAGAGCACCAGGTGCTGCTCTCGTCAGATAATGGCGTAGCTATCTGCACATCCGCTAATTCTGGATCGGAGCCCGCGAGGGAACACCCACAAAATCCTGACAGGAGTTTCGGTTGTCGCTCGAGTGGCCACCGGTCGTTCGTTGCCCTAACAGTGACGCCAGAGAACTGGTAATTGGTGTCTGAAAGCTGTTTTCAGCTGGAAACCAATCGTCCTCTCTCTTCGACCAAAGTTTCACAGCCACTGCGAGCAGAGTTTCCCCGCAGCGGACTGTCCAAGCCGCCACTCGAGCAACCAATAGTCGAAACCGTGCCACCCGATCGAGCAGCGAAGAAAAATTGTGGCCGCTGAAGCGCGAAAACTGTGCAGGAACACATCGAAATGCTCGTGTCCGTGCCCGGCCAGCGCGAAACCGCACCACTTTTCCGATCGCCAATATCACGGAGGAGATGGAAAATGGGAATACCTTTGGCATTGATTGAACCGAGAAATATTACCGAATTACTGTATCTGAAAACTTTTAGAAGCCGAGTTGTTGTAATCAATATTAGGATTCCTGGGCTGTTGATCGGTGCATGATTTTAATTGGTGTGATTCGATATCCAATAATTGATATCGTTCGTGAAAATGGAACCTCATACCGTGTTCGGTTCCCCTGGGTAAGAAACATGTTCAATTAGGGAAAATGGAAGTTCGTCATTCTTTGGTTGATTTGATAAGCACGTGAAATTTTAATCGATCGAAGAGGAGTATAAAGGGAACAGCGGGCGAGAACTGCCGCTGAAAAATGCTTCGTGAACGGGAAGGCAAACGAGGTCGCTGTTATTTCAGATATCACGCAGACGATGGTATTTTCGTGTGTCTGGTATATTGGAATTATTGGTGTGCGGTTTCTGGGGTTATCTGTAATTTGTGCTAACCTCGAGCGCGATGGTTCTATTCTTTCTATCCCCAAGGAAGATTATTGTTCCGAAATAAAAAAAAGAAAAGAAAAAAAAGAAAAAAAAAGAAAAAAAAGAAAAAAAAAAGAAAAAAAAATGGAGAGAGAGGAAAGAAGAATGTTACACAAAAAGTATTCAAGTTTTAAAGTTAGAATTGCTAATTTTTGTCATCAATATAGTAATTTTGAAAACGAATAATATTCAGATGAAAGATTCAAGCAAGCATCGAAATATTGTTACCAAGACAGACGATCCGCATATATGAATCCCTTATTCCTGCATTATGCAAGCATTAAGATCCCAGCTTGTGAACGCTGCACAACCCCCCTGTTCCATGCACACATGTGTATACTTCATTCATGAACCAGCTCCCAGGAGTCGTATAGTTGGTGACTAGTAATTAGCTAGACGAGTGACACTATCTCCGTTATCTCTCCCAGGGTACAACGAACACGCGATATCCGGGCTCAGCCTCGTATCGCGTATTCGTTCCTGTTCCTCTGATATCCGCGCGTGTAATTTCAGATCAATCGCATAATTCTGTTTCATCGAGTAATCAAGTTTCCAAGATAATACAATAATTCTTCTCATTTGCTTCGAAATCCTGCGAAATCAGATCGGAACAGAATCTCGGCTTCGAATGGAACCAAACTCGTTATTCGTATCTTCTTTTTCATCATTTATTTTTCCTTTTCCTTTTCATTCTTCGTTTTCACGTTGAAAAATATGACTACAAAATAAGTACGCGAGAACGAGAGTCCGATGGCTGAACAGGAATCGTCTTTCCAAATGCAACTCCGTCTGTTTTCCTATTTTTCTCTATTTCCACCATTCACTATTTCTCCCCATTCTTGCGTTGCTTTTATCCTTGTTCGTTTCCCTGCAACTTTGTATATTTATACATATATTTACAGTTTCTATCTCCTGGTTCCCATCGAATATCCGACCGTTCCTCTGTTTCCCATTCCTCGCGTGTCTTTTCGCGTTGCTGTGGCCGAGCTCCGCGTTTATCCGGATGCTTTTCAATCATGTACACACCTGGAAGAGGTTCCATAGGAGAAAGGAGGAGTTCATAACCTGGGATACAGACGAGAATATAAAGCAGACAGTACGATGGTACGATCTCATAACCTTTTCTCAGCGCTCCGCTCTACACATTTTTCTCTGTTATACAGCTTTTTCTTCCTTTCCCCTCGTATCCGGCTCTGCCTCTGGCCACCTTCAGGTGCTTTGAGAGCTGGACAGACTGGTAATTTTCGTGGCTCACGAAAGTTTGCGGAACGGCCTCCGTATATCCGGATGCAAACGAAATTTCGCGGAAAGCGGAGTCGTGTAAGTAACTGTAGTTAACCCTTCCGCTGCGAAAGGGCGTACACGCCCTCAGAAATGAAGTAATTAGTTGTTAAACTGTACATAGACACTTCTGTAGCACATAAATATTTTTAGTTTCATTTACACGTGTTATATCATAATATATTATAAAACGTATCTAAATTTTAATATGTATATTTTTATTATATTAACATAAACTGTATTGAACTTTATACCAAAGGTTCTTTTAGTTCTAGATTCTAGAGCACCGCGGTGAAAGGGTCAACGAAAGGGTTTTGTATTAAAGTTTAAAGATTTTAAAGATTATTTCTACTTCGCGTACTCAGAATTGCTTGTCAAATATTGTCGATGAATAAATTTTGATGGATCGCAAATACAAACATCTCTAGAAAAAAAAAAAACAAAAAAGGGAAATGAAACTAATCGAAAACACGGGCGATACCTCGAATCTCGATCGTATAATAAATTACTAATTACCTAGAATATGATTAATTAAACGATCCTCCGTTAATTGATGCACATTAGTCACGGGACTGAATATTTCAACGGGCCTGCCTTGATTTAATTAACTCCAATCAGCGGTCGTATTAAAAATTAATACCACTTTCAATCCCATTAAAACTTTCAGCCTAATTAAATTTGAACCATTCGAATCGGATGTGGGATGGAAATTGTAGATCAGTTGGAAAATTGTAGTTTCTGTATCGGTTTTTTTTTTTTTTTTTTTTTTTTTTT
>SMSQ01006415.1:84577-109625 GCA_019453375.1 Ctenoplectra terminalis
TTTTTTTTTTTTTAATAACAAATTTAATTTATTCTCAAGTTAAACTGTTTTATTCCCTCTGATTTTCTGTGTTTAACGTTTGTACTACAGATACAGCTGTATTAAAACCTCAGCTGAAGTTTCGAAAGCTTAATAAAAAAAAAGGTAATAACAGTGGGCGGAATTAAAAAAATTATATGAAGATTACAGTGGTCCTAGATAATTATAAACTACACATGCTTCAATGTATGCTGATAAAATTATTTTAAAATTTGTATAATTCTTTATTATCTAAAATAAATTATCTCGCATCTAGTTTTAATGGTGCATAATTTAAAGGAACACGGAGCTACTACGGCTTCCATAATTTGAAGAAGAATTAAGTATTTCAATTATAATTGAAATATAAATATGTTTCACGTACAATAATTTCAAATATAAATATATTTCAAATACAATAATTTCAAATATAAATATATTTCAAATACAATAATTTCAAATATAAATATATTTCAAATATTAAATATATTTAAAGAATGTTATATAAAAAAAATTAAGAGAGCAGCTATTTGAGTCGTTCTTAGCGAAAGATAAAAATTCATTGATTCATACCAATACTTTTAATGTAACTACCGCGATAAAATTAAAGACAAAGAGATTCATCTGCAAATAAAAGTACAATTTATAAAAAAAACGGGCAAGNTAGAATTAAAAAAATTATATGAAGATTACAGTGGTCCTAGATAATTATAAACTACACATGCTTCAATGTATGCTGATAAAATTATTTTAAAATTTGTATAATTCTTTATTATCTAAAATAAATTATCTCGCATCTAGTTTTAATGGTGCATAATTTAAAGGAACACGGAGCTACTACGGCTTCCATAATTTGAAGAAGAATTAAGTATTTCAATTATAATTGAAATATAAATATGTTTCACGTACAATAATTTCAAATATAAATATATTTCAAATACAATAATTTCAAATATAAATATATTTCAAATATTAAATATATTTAAAGAATGTTATATAAAAAAAATTAAGAGAGCAGCTATTTGAGTCGTTCTTATCGAAAGATAAAAATGCATTGATTCATACCAATACTTTTAATGTAACTACCGCGATAAAATTAAAGACAAAGAGATTCATCTGCAAATAAAAGTACAATTTATAAAAAAAACGGGCAAGTATTTATTTTCCAATACCGAATTAACGTTCCCCTATCTCTTTCGGAGAACATAAAAGTGCAGCAAAACAGAGAGCATTATTTTTTCAAATAAACACCGCGACTGGTGTAATTCTGCGAGATACGATCTCTCACAACAATGGAGTAACGGCCGATTCAGCTCGGATAAATCAAAACCCAGCGACGATAAAGCCACGAGACTTTTCTTCCCAGGCAAGGATAAACTCGAGTAACTTTTCCAGGCCGAGGCAATAACCGCGCGACGTCGCGACGCCCCCGCAATCGTATTCATTCCAACAGTTTCTTTATTTCTTTTTGTCCGCCTCCCCTGTTCTCAGTCGACTTAATTAACCGCACGCCTCGACCCGTGGCGCGAGAAGCTAATACGGAAACGTCGAGCACCTTTGTCTTCGACTTCGTTTCCTCGGCTGTTTGTCATTCGACTGGCAACCGAAAGAAACTCTTTTCCCCTTCTTTTGTTCAACTAAAATGAATCAATGGCTTCGACGTTGTAACCCAGAGACTTTTCACGATGTCTCTGTATCGTTTTATATTTTCTGTTCCGAGCATTCCCCGTTTTCTTATCCTTTTTCCCAGTTTTCTCGTCAGGACTCCTCGTGGCCACCCTCGAGCTGCTCGAGAGTGGTTTCATTTTCCCTGAAGTGACGCGCTTCGAGGCTTACTGAAGGGTTTCCTCGAGGCCCAACGCGTGGTTGTAACGGGCTTGATGCACTCTGAGAGGTGGATAACCTTTGCGAGCAGAGGCTGCTTCGGATCTTATCGCAGATTTGTATTTTCTTATTCCGAGTTTCGTTTGGGAATTCTTTTAATGGTTTCGAAATCGATTTCAAGACTTTTGGGCACGCTGAACTGTATTTCGGTGCTCTATAAATGTTGTATAGTTATAATTTGACATAAAAAAAAAGTACAAGAGGGAGAGGAAAAATTCAGCCGTCGCTTTTTAATGAGTTCGTTCGACCAAGGTACTTAAATTTTAATTCCGACTCTTTTAAGAATGATTATTCTTATATTTTCCCAACGGTAGAAAATGTCTTTAACTCCAAACCTAACTCTTCTTAGCATAAAGATGATTACTCTTATATTTTTTCTCAAAATCAAGGAGACACGATTGTATCGAAAATCAACTAAAAGCCTTATCAGAGTTAAGAACAATTCAACATGCACGGAACCACAACGATGTCCAGCGATTATTATCCCTCGTACACGCGATAAATTCTGCAATACGTACGAACCACTGATGAATAATTATTATGATTTACACGCGAGGTGAATTTCGCACCCTATCCTTAAACCCTGGTATGTAGCATAGAGAATCGCGCTCGAGATTCTACCGAATCTAAAATCGTCGGTATTACGAGTTTACGCCGCAAAAGCTCTCCGCGGGAAGCTCGCGATGCGTCTAAGTGCGCAGATAATTGGTTCAAACAAGAAAGTTCACCGTGCGCTACGAACCTCGGTCGTTCCAGAAAATTTCCCAACACTTCCGACGCTCTGTGCGGTTGAACCAGGAAATATCCGGTGGATTCGCTCCTATGGATCATCCAGGGTTCAGTTTGCATCGCGTCTAACTGAAAATCGGGTCACCCCGTTGAGGAACGGGGCATCGATTTACCGATGAATTCTAATTAGACGAGATGGAGGCTGTATTTAAAAAGGACACCCGGTGTTCTCTCAATGGCACGTGCCAGTCAACACGTTTTCGCTCAAAGGTTCGCGTTTATTGTTCGTGCGCCCATAAAAAGGTGTATTCAGTCCTCGTAGAATGGCGGATGTACACGTACGTGAATAGCTGACGGTGATAATGGATCGCGAAAACGAGGAGCGTGTGTATTCGTGTATTCTTGGGCCAGGTTTTAATCCGAATAAAAAAGATTAAATTCCTTCGCAGCGTGTTACTGGCAATTGTCTCGGGTGTGAGCGATAAAAAGGCAACAAATACTGTTGCGTACAATAAATCAGTGACATTTGGATCGTACGACAATCATTTGTACAATGATCTGGAATGTATTTGGGACATTGACGTAATATTACATGTGTCATGTCACAATTCCTGGCACAGCAATCTGGATTGTGGTACAACGTAATTTGGATTATAGTATAATCTCTGACATAACGCAAATTGGATGGTAATCTCTAAAATTATGCGTTTTAAGTTATATTTTGTATCACTTCGTAGAATATCTTTCCGACGGTCTGAATTTAGAATTATTTTACAGTCTAGAAATAAATGAAAAATGACAAGTAAGAATTGACTGAGAAGGTTTCCTCGAGGAAACTCGTCGAGTAATTTCTTCCCAGCGCCAGGGAATCAGTTTTCACGCCTGAAACTCGATGTTTTTCTCTCAGCTTGTCGCACAGCCAACCAAGCTTAAGCTGCTTAGAACTTCGTAACCCCCTGGATGTGACCGTTCCTGGTCTACACAGCCTTGTTTCTCCACACGTACGCGACAATGGCTGGCTACGAATTTGAAGCAATAGCGCTATTGGTGCCGACGTAACTCTGATGTATCGGCGGATTAGGCAACCGACCATGCTATTCCAGTAGGATTTTCCATCGACCCTGATACTGCGAACCTTCCTGCTTAACAAGCGGAATACTGTCGAAAGTGCAGTCGTAAAACACCGACCAATTTGCTGGATGATCCTCGATTTGTTGCTCCTTTGTGTTTCCTTTCGTCGTACCATTCTCTTAATTATAAATTTTATCGTTCCTTTATTTACATTGTTCTCACTTCAAGAACATTATTTTCTTCCCCTTCTCTGATCTGTTAATTGTAAAAATAATTTCTTTCAAAGTTTTTCAGGGATTTCGTGATTTTTTTTCTTTTTCTTTCTTTTTCTTTCTTTTTCTTCTTTTTTTCTTTTTTTTTAAGGATCGAGGTCTTTTCAATCGAATAATGGTTTGTTCGAAGCACGATAATTAATACAGTAGCGGTATAAAAATGATCTTTACACGAAAGGATAAAGAACGTTCTCAAGAAGCGACCTTTTTATATCCGTTTCGAAAGCAGTCACCCACAGCGTTCGTAGTTTCTTGTACGTCGCTGATAAACGTACCAGTTCTACCATGAAGAAGGGATGCGCTATAATGGAGCAGAAGTGGTAGCCTATTGTGGCGAACACAATGAACCTCTCGTTTGAGCATTCCTAAAGAGAATGTCTCTGGCAGTTCGACGCGGTTCAGGAATAAATGCTGCGAAGCACCGTTGTCAAACAACTTGCCAGCCCACCGATTCATTGTCCCCGACATTTGTACTAATCTTCGTAAACTGGCCGATTCATTTCTATTTTATCGACGGTACGAGCTGCTTCGATTTAGAGGGAGCATAAAACGTTTTACAATATTCGCTTCGTCTCTGTGAATTACCAGTGCAATTTCCATGACAATAAAGTATTATATTTAAATCAAAATACTGGGACGTTAAATTTCAAAAATTCAATATTCATATATTATATTGGACACGAAGAATCAATATTTAATCCTCGAATTCTTGCACAAAAACTCTATTCCAAGAGCCAAAATAAAATGTTCGATGGCATCTCGGTTAATCGACGCGTCCAACAATACATTCATTTACCATCGTTTCCCAAAGGGACAGCAAAATATCATAGATTGGCCAGATTACAGCGTTCGCCAGGGCGCCAAGGGATTTCTCCCAGAACAATGGAACCAGGCGTTTCAGTTTACACCTCTGCAATGTAAATTCGTCCCGATGCTTCGAGCTCGCCGTCTTATATCCTCGAACGTTCTGCCGCCTCTGTGCACTCCTTTTCCACTTCCGCCCGTCCATCCGTATTGGGACGATCCTGAGTACAAAGAGAATTCGAGATAACGCGAGGTTGCGACGCGTCGTTTCCGAGACATCCACTCGTCGTCGGTGTTACGTCGTCCGAGGCATTGTTGGTCTCCCTTGTCTGTGCCAGACGATAAATTAAACGAGTTCCGTCTACTGAAGATCGCGCAATCTGCGAGCTGGTTCCTGTCAGCAGATACTTTGGAGAGATAGGTTTTAATAGGGAAAGTTTTCTTGACGAAACAATCTCCGGTTCGAAGAAATGCTCTGTACGGTAAGTCATTCGTGTGTACGCGGGGTAGTATGAAAAATTATTAACGGATCGGTGACGAGTTAAGAGTGTACGAAGATGATTAGTCTTGATCTTTTAACACTAAACCTACCGTTAAATTATACTTATTTGTATTAAAGAAATTACAATATTAGATACTTGGAAAAATGTATAACGCACCGGAAACAAATCTTTAACCATATATTTTACAGAAAATCACAAAAAAATACTCAAAAGTGCACCGTTAATAATTTATTAAATTTGAGTAAGAAATTACGAACCGGTCATTTGACCGCTTTGGTAGCTTTAGTGTTAATCGCGTATTATAATTTAGACTTAAAAAAAGTGTTAAGTAAAATTTGTATCATTCAATTTTGAACGAATCATCATTAACGAACAATTGTCACGATCGTGACGATCGTATGAAGAACAATGCTCGAAAAATTGAATTTATTTTATACTAATATTAAAATAGTCTACAATGTACTTTCCATCGATTCAGCAATCCCCTGTGCCGATTTGTCACTGAATTTCAGCCAGCACACCGTCCGAATAAAATGTAATTCGTGTTCCACCGCTGACAAATTTACTTTCCACGTACGAAGCGATATATAAAGCCGGACAATACACGCAGCCATTGGGTCCATTGTTTCCCGGTAAATTGAGGCAGCGATAGAAAAGGAGGAAAGAAGAAAAAAAAGAAAAAAAGAGAAAAAAAAAGAAGAAAAATGAAAAAAAAAAGGAAACATGTACATGCTTCTCATCAACGCCCCAGAAATAACTCATGCTCGGTCGATGTTGTTCCATTTTTCCACATGTTATTAATTCCTCGATATTCGCGGCCGCATCGACACTTTTCAATCGTTTCGTCCGACTTTGTGCGAAAGATGAAACTGTGTCTGTACCAGTATCTCCACCATTTACGATCGTCATCTATTCGTGCTCGAAACTGTGACAGGCGAAGGTTAAAACCTAATCACGGATACACGGTATATGGAATCAGGCTACGTATTATCAGCCTTCGATATAGAAACGGTTCCTCGTTCCGTCTGTGCCGGTTGCTTTATTTAGCGGTTAAATGGTCGATATCGTTATTCGATACAAAGAAGATCGAACTAAATATATCCAGCAAGCATTAAAAATGCTTTCAAGTTGGTAGAATCGAGCAATATTGCCTCGGCTGGATGGTTCAAGATGCAATTTGCTGATTTGGTTTCCGTGAATTCCGATTTCCTGGGTCAGGATATTAGATTGAACGGTATTTCTCATTCAGAAATCACAAGAATAGGAAAAAGTGAATACGGTGAAGCTATACATGGAGAAAAAAAATAACTGCAATTATAATTTGTGACATTTTCTATCTTATTTAATTCCTCGAGGTCTAAACCTTGAAAAGCTTCTATTTTCTAAGTCGGGATATTAAATTGAAGGGCATTTCTGGTCCAGAAATTATTAGAATAGGAAAAAGTGAGCATGGTAACATTATACTTGGAGAATAAATAATTCAAGTTACAATTTGATACATTTTCTATCTCGCTTAACGACTCGAGGTCTGTACTCTGAAAATGATCCGTTTCTATGGAAAATTAGTAACATCTCGGAACTTGGTTCACGCATCGACATCGCCGTTTCATTGGCTGGTTCGTAACAGGCTAAATGAGATGTAAACGTGTATGCCCTGCAATATGATCCCCTTTATGATGGTAATCTGTGTTTCAGCTAATTCGGTGTGCAAATGACCGAGGAAGCAATCAGGCTGCAGCAATTCTAGGTATATCATAGCATACGAATGAAATCCAGGATCATGCTTGCACGGAATAAATTAATTAAAAAGTGTAACCAACGAAATCTCTGAAACTAGGTTTGGTTCACGAATCTGCTCGCAAACTTTTCTACCTTGTTCTCTTGACGCTTCAACAACTTTCCTTCTGCTCTAACAAAATAAAAAGTGGAAAGAAAAAAAAAACAAAAAGGGGAAAAGGAAAAAAGGTAAAAGTTTAGGAGGAAACAGAAGTTGGATTAAAGCATAGGTATCGTCAACAAGAAGCAGAGAACAAAATGACGAACAAGAGGAACGAAATTTCGCGAAGAAAATTCGTCAAACGAAATAAGAGGGGAGAGAAAAAAAAAAGGAAAAGAAACGAACGAAAGCAGAAGCTCTTGCAGGGAAGTAGAGCTCGCGAAGAAGGCGGCAAGCGGAAAAGCCACGAAGAAATTCGAAACATAAATAAGATGCCTCGCACGAGAGGGAATCGGCTCAGTCAAGTTTCGCCAAGTGCATACATGCATCTATTATGCAACGTTGCCTTTAGCTCCTAAAGCAAACTTTCACAGAGGAGCACCGGAGCAAAGTACAAGCATTTAGCTTCTGCGTTGAACAAGAACCACCATAGCATTCGGTTTCCGTCGAATCAAAATTTTGCCAACTATGTTCGTGCAACGACAACAACGAATTGCGTCAAACGTCCCCTGAATTCTATAATGCTTCATATTTTTAGCAACGATTTAAATAAATACGATGATTGATGCATTATACATGAAACCTGTTCGCGTTGAACATTCAATACCTTGTTATTATTTCGCGTATAATTAATTCAAACTTTCCACTGATATCGAATTTAATGAACGGTATTATGCTTCGTCACACGACTGTTTTGCACGTACTCGTGTTTCCAGCGTCGTTGCTTTTAGTGAGAATTATTAATCAAATAATGTGTCGGTAAGACAGCTAAAATTATTCGTCCTCGAATAACAATGATTAGTGCTGTTCGATTTGTTAATATTACGGAAAAAATATTTCCTTATTAAATGAAGAGTAAAATATATAAAAAAAAGAAAATACTTTAGCTGACTTTATATTTAAAACGAAAGAGATATTTTTACGTGGTAATGTTTATGCGAGTAAAGATAATAACTATTGCTAGCAGATTGGGAATTTTTTTTTACAAATCTTCACTGAAAGCGAGAACAAGAAATCATCCCCTTTCCTTCGAGAAGAGAGATCTCCAGCTACCAGGGAGAGTTATTCGAACGATAACTGATTTGTAGCCGTGTACCGGTTCGATCGCATAAATCTTCTTCCCATTCCTTTCTGTCGGTTCTTTCTTTCCAGCCTGGCCTCGTTTACACTCACGTAGAATGACCCGTATACGTGTGTTACCCTTCCCATTTCTCCGAGGGGTGAGCTCGAGCTCGCTCGTGCGCGTTTCCTACGTTTCCACTATCTGGCATCCGACTGCTGTCACAATAATATCCTTGCTCCTTCGCCACCTTCGTGATTTATCCCTTCAACTCTGCTCCACTGTGCAAAGGAATTAAGTTTCAGCGAAAGTTTCGCGCGCATTCGCGTGATTACGCATCGCATTGCAATTCTTTTCAAATTTTCAGGAAACTGATATATAAATCATTTATAAATCCGCGACGAATTAAAGCGATAGGAGAATTTAAAACGACAGAAGAAATATCTTCAAGTTGAAATTCTCCATAGAAAGTAAACACTACGAAACAGAAACAACAAAAATAATAAAAATGGTAAAAAAATTTCCCTAATGTATAAAAATATCCAGTAGAACGTAGCTGAAAAGAAAACCCCACCCCGAAAGTAGATGTAATGAAAAAAAAAATTCTCTAATGTCCAACAAAAAAGTATAATAAAAGATTTCTGGGAAAAACACTTCTCCACCATAATTCCCGAGGATGAGAACAAAGTATCTCGAAGAGAAGAAAAAGTACACCCCAGGAATAAACAAAAAACATCTCTTCATCCCGGTATCATGCTTCGACTAACACAAAAGGGCGTAGTTTCCGTAATTAGTCGTGTCGATACCTGCTTCGACGTGCTTTCCACAATCAGATGATATACCGCCAAGTAAACCAGTTTCATCCACACACCAATTCCACGTCCGCCCACACCGATGCCAGCTTCTATCATAACAAACGCAGCATCATGCTCCCTTTGCCACCCTTCACATCCAAGATTTATTCCCACGCGTGTCACATTGTGTACCGTTGCGTGCGCTGTACTAACAATCTCCACGGTTAGGCGCGATTATGCGGCGACGACGTCGTTACGCGTTTCCATGTACCTTCCTGTGCATCCGTGTGCATTTGCACGCGAATACACCCAGCTAGTTTGCCACGGCGTGTGCGTTCGTCCTGCATTTGTCTGTTTGTTGCAACGCTCGCACGAATCTCGTTCAAAAATCTCGTGGACCAACTGATGAATACAGCGATGCAGCTAACGTGAAACTGATAACTACGCTGCTTTCGTTCTGCACACGAGATGTTGCTACCTTTTTTGCGGCCATTTTGTTGGCCTCTTTGCGAGCACGAAACGGATTTCGCGTCGAGAATAATGAAAAAGCGGTCTAGTTGCGTAAAAAGTATTTTTAGTAGTAAAAAGAATTTAATGACTACAGAAATTACATTTGCGGAATCGTGTTGGATTAATAAGTATTAAATTGCGAATTTTTTAGAAAACAGTAATGTGATAGCTCAAAAAATTGTTCTTCGAGCTATCACATTACTGTTTTCTACAAAATTCGCAATTTAATACTTATATAGCTTTAAGAGATAATACGTTGATTCCTAATGGCTTCGGTGAAAACACGATCGAAACGAATGATTTTCGTAGCGAGTTTACACGGTGGATCCACGGATAAGTGGATACCACTGAAAGTATCGAATCGTTCGACGTAAAAGCTACTTTAAAGAGCTGCACGCGTGCACTTCAAAGTGCACACTAATGAAACGCACAATTAACTACAATCGATGTCCCTGATTGTTCGATAATCGAGTTCCCGCGTAATTGACTCTGATTCCGTATCAGCGAAGCTCGTATTAACGTGCGTGAGTTTATTTCGCAATTAGAAGCTTATCTCATCCGGTGAATCACTGGATCGATCACTGAATCTCCTTTTCCTCGTCATCGAACAATTTAACCAGTCACTGTTCGATTAAACCCATTCGAATACATCATATCAATGCGAGAAACAATTTCATGTTCATCTAATAATAGAGAAATGCTGTTTCGAGTCACGAATAATCGAAATCGTTAGAGAGTAAGGATTTTAGCAACCGAAAGAGGGCTGCGATACGCTTCCACGTACACGCGAGAGCGCAAGAGTTCTTAAGGGTAGTCATTACATTAAGAGATTCCAGCATAAGCGTTTAGAGAGGAGAATAACGAGGCAGCAGTGGTACTAACGATAAGCGTTAAGAAAACAATCGTTACATTCTTGTAATTACACACATTCCATTGAAATTATCGTACAATCTTACTCAGCAAACTGAAAATTGGTCCCTTAAAAAAAGTGGCTAATTCCGTAGGAAATATTTGACATTCATGGAACACAATTTTAACCGTAATTAGAGAATCGCTTTTAATATCGTTCGTGTCGTGGAGGGAATATCGTTCGAGGGGATAAAAGTGTTTGCCAATGAATCACCCTATTAACACTAATTGTCGTGCGTCGCGTGACCCGAATTCCACGATCGAATTCCACCGCAATTACTAGGCGATTCTCCAAACGAAAGGTATTGTTGTGCGTGCACGCGTTTCATGATTAACGCTACGTCCCAGTTATTATCAGGTCACGATGTAATTATCCATGAACGACGCCGGGTTGGTCTAACCGTAATTAGACGTTAATCACAATACGTGTATCAATCGGCGTAAATAATGAAGCTAATAAAATTACCGAGTGATCGATCGGGACATTGTCGATTGAATATCAACACGTTGATAATTGATAAATATTTTATTTCATCGAGCGGACCATTTTCCTTGCAAGAAACCTGACAACACAATGCGGTATTGTTCGAAAATTCCCAGATATCTGAGAATTAACGTGAAAGTAAGTTTTAATAAAGCCGCGTGGAATTGTAAAACGACTATTGTTATGCCAATGATACGCTGTATGGGATTCTAATTAAACGTCAAACTGTCGAGGAACACCCATTATACCGAGAAAACAAAACGTTACCGGCTCGTAAACTTTTTCCAACTCCTCAGTTTTTCTCTTTTCTCGTTTCACTCTCCTCTTTGTTCTCTTTAGTCGCCCACGAGAATATCGCGTTACCGGTTACCAGTAGTTGGATTTTCCTTCGGTACGATCGTCGGAAAACGCGAGAGTCGATAACAGGGAGAAATTTAAAAATGGGTCGGCGTTTAGCCAATCAAGCCAGTAGAAAAAAAAAAAAAAAAAAAGCAAAGTTTAGCTTGGTGTTGGATGAAATTTGTTTTCCGTGTGTTCCCAAGTTTTTTCATAGGTTCCTGTTCCTCCATATATGCGTTGCAACGATACTGTGTGCTCGTACGTTCCGCGATAACGGAGGAAGTTCGCGAAACGAATAAAATGAGCGTTTCGTTTGCTGACTGGTTATTCTTGTATCAAATTCTCGTAAATATTCCGCTAAATTCGCTGGTACTTTATGAAATGCTCTTTGCCGGAGCTTAAAAATTGCAACCAACGTGGGAAACAACGATGGAGAAAAATGACGATATCACATCTAACTTGAGATCAAATTTTTACGACGATCAAGATCATTTAGTAGAAATTCATTGTCCAGTTTTAATTTTAGTCTCTTGGAATAAAATTCTTGTTATTTCAAAGAAACATAATACCAAGGAAACTCGTGTATCGTTCGAATAAAATTTCCCATCGTTCGGCCCAAAATTTCATCGAAAATTGCCCAGCAGACTATTCGCAAAATAATTATTCCTCGTGCCAGTTTCGCAAATAACCACCAGAACGTGCGTATCGAAATTGAACAAAGAACCTCCCGTGGATCTTAATTCCGATCAGGCGGAAGAACCNTCCTGTTCCTCCATATATGCGTTGCAACGATACTGTGTGCTCGTACGTTCCGCGATAACGGAGGAAGTTCGCGAAACGAATAAAATGAGCGTTTCGTTTGCTGACTGGTTATTCTTGTATCAAATTCTCGTAAATATTCCGCTAAATTCGCTGGTACTTTATGAAATGCTCTTTGCCGGAGCTTAAAAATTGCAACCAACGTGGGAAACAGCGATGGAGAAAAATGACGATATCACATCTAACTTGAGATCAAATTTTTACGACGATCAAGATCATTTAGTAGAAATTCATTGTCCAGTTTTAATTTTAGTCTCTTGGAATAAAATTCTTGTTATTTCAAAGAAATAAGATAGAACATAATACCAAGGAAACTCGTGTATCGTTCGAATAAAATTTCCCATCGTTTGGCCCAAAATTTCATCGAAAATTGCCCAGCAGACTATTCGCAAAATAATTATTCCTCGTGCCAGTTTCGCAAATAACCACCAGAACGTGCGTATCGAAATTGAACAAAGAACCTCCCGTGGATCTTAATTCCGATCAGGCGGAAGAACCTTTCCAACTTCCGAGCAGAATGCGGTCTGAATCTCTAGCCAATAATTAGATTACCCTCGGCACAGTTCTCCTGTCTTTCTACATGGAAATCGAAGTGCTGGCTCCTGGCACTCTTGTGAAGCATCTGTGAAACTACTTCAATTGCTAATGACCCTAATCGTCCAATACCCTTGGCATATTCATGATTGGTCCTCTATTAAAGCCCTCGACTTAGCCCTTCGACTAATTAGACGTGTCTAAAAACTTGGCGAGCCTCCTCGAGCCACTTGAATCATCACTGGAAATAGAAATTAATCGAAGACCGTCTATTTCTTCGAACAGATCCTCCATGATCCTTTCCAGCCATGGTTGAATCGTACTTCACAGTAAAACAAGCGACTCGAATCGAATCAATGGACTAATACGGTTCGAGCACCGCTTCCAGCTGATAGGATTACCGGAAACGTTCAATGAGCGCTGCCCTGGTGATTCGAATTTAGTTCAGCGGGAACGAACACGATCGGGGTACATCGGTGACTGGAGACCAGACAGACGTTCCAGTAGAAACGATTTTGGAACAATTTTCTAGGATCGGAGGTCTCGATTTAAACGGTGCTTAATACGTTGAGTGTCGCGTGGACCATCGGTGACTCACTGTAGCTGGCGGAGATAAAAGTTTCATCGGGGGAACTATCATTTCCAATACTATCCGAGTAAAGTAGATGCAAGAAGAGATCGAGATGCCAAGAACTTGGTACAAGTTTCATTTTTTCCTATCGAAGGAATCAAAATAAACCTTTATCTACGTTTTCAACAGAAAGATACGGAAAATTGTACAAAAGCCACTTCAATATGCGATGGTCCTCCTACACTCTGCCATCAGAGGGACCTACAACACCGACTTTCCCGCAAGTCCTCGAAAACAGTACGATTAGTACTTATACCGATCCCTCTCCTAACTTCAATATCCCTGCGTCTAAGGCACGGGTCTGCTAGGATGCCTTACTGACGAGTCCACTAGTAGGTCCCGGACGAAAACGACCTTCCTATCTTTTTCCATCCTTCTTTCACCCGCCACGAAAAATAAACTGATAAAGCCTCTGAAAATCGTATGAAAAATTAAGAATTAGTCATTTTGACCACCTTGGTAGTTCTACCGTTAAAACGCTTACTTTTCTCTCGCAATGAGTTAACAACAACCTTTTTTCACAAACAGGTATCTCTCTTTCCGAGACTAGAAACTTGATCTTGCGTGGGTGAACCAATTATTGGCCAGGAATCCTATGGACCACGAGCACAGGTTTTATCTATAGCCTGGATTTTCCATCCCTCTGAATTGCCGCAGGCGTTAATTACTCTCCTCCAGTGGAAAATATTCAATCGAACGAGGAAACGCCACGCGGATCGATCGACGCTCTTCTTCGTGGCATTGTTTCGCACAGTGCCTCCATTAAGCATGGAAGCATGATAATTATTCGTTCCAAGAAGCGACGCGGAACGTTTGGTCGGCTGGTACCGATGGAAATCGCGCAGCCAGGAACATCGCCGGACTTCTTTTAATTTTCAACCGGGCACCTTCGTCGAATATTAAGCAGAGGTCTTAACGAACTCGATCTGGATGGAACTTGAACACGGGTCGCGTCAGAAACGATTTTCCGAAGGTCCGTCGCGTAGGCGACTATTATCAAAATTACCACCGGCGAATAGAGTCTCTCTAACTTTAGGTGTTTCTACTTTATAGCGTAATCTGTCAAATTGCTCGTGGCGCGATGCAAATCGAGAGAAGCTATTGCCCTTTAAACTCGCCTCGATTCTCCCCTTCTTGTCCATCCAATTTAATTTCTATTTCCTTCCCTTGTGAAAGGGGGTAGTTTTACGAGTATTGCGATACTGGTCGCCGTTCGTGATACATCACGGAGTTTATTTTATGTGCTCTGTGTTCGCTCCGTGTTCGCTTTGGTATAACCAAGTTTTCATACGTTTTTAAATTTTAACGTTGTAGAATTAAAAACTTTCGGAATTAATTTAATATTGCTGAGACGTTGGGAAATTGTTTTTAAGATCAAGAGGTATTCGTTTAAAAATCGTGCGTTCGTATTCGCGGAGATTGTGAATGTTTAAAAAAAGAGTCGTTCGCGAGCTACCGAAGGCAGCGGACGATTTAAGAAATTAATTACACGGGTTAACTAGTGTCTGAAGTATTTATAAATAAATTTATTTGTTCAACATTCGGTGGTCCAATGTCTCGCAGCGAGATCTTCAATCGTAAATATTCAGGATTAATATTTTTAATTTCATTTTACCTTTGGAAGGTAAACGAAATTGGAATAGTATTTTATTTGATTCTGACGCGCAAATGTAATGCTCAAAGCTAAGAACGGGGCAGAAAAGTTTATTTCCACTGTTCGAGCGTTTAAATTTTAACAAGAAGTCGAGACAAGAACCAGAGTACAGTTATTTGTAACAGCGACCGGCAAAAAGCTTCATAGATCGGTCATTGCAAAGTACATATGTTGTTCCAGAGAGTCTGAAGATCATCTAGCCGTGGAGGCGTATTATTTATTCAGAAGAAGCTGCTGCAAAAACGCAACCTGTGAACGACGTAACTCGTACAGGCACACACCGACACCCAGAGAAGAATTTTTCTCCCGAGTTGTTAGAAGGTTCATCCCCTTGCCTTGGGTTAAAAAACATTTTCGCCGTTCTGACTGACGCATGAATTTTTTCTCGACCTCCTCTCCACTCGTCTTTTTATCGACGCAATTAAATTCGCAGGAGAATATTCACGTACGTTTCAGCGTCCTCTGAATCTTCTTTTTTCTACTTCAGCTTAGCTAGCCGGTATTTTACGTTAATGCGTTGGTGAATTTTTAAAATTTTACGCTCGGAAAAAGGACGCGTACGTTTAAAAGAATGTAAAATAATTAGAAAAAGCAGTTTTGCACGAAGAGAAAAATAAACCGTAGCGCAGAGAAAGATAATTACGATGGTTTGCATTCACGCGCAATAGCGTAAATAACAAAGCGAATTTTATAGAACGTTTTCTATTCGCAAAATACAATTCGGAGAAAGAATTTCGCGATAGTGATTCCAGTACAGAAAATTGTCTCTCCATTTTTCTCGAATTTAACGAGGCTCGTAGAAAAAAATCTCGATGTTTATAAACGAAAAGAAAGACAGGGACCAGCATGAAAATCATCGACGAAGAGAATCGAAATGTACGAGCATACGTGCTACCACGATTGCAGTATATACCAGTTGGAATTTTATGCCAGAAGTTCTCAGGCAAACAGATGTCGGTGTGCTTGACAAGATCCAGTGTCTCTTCCCGTGCTCTATTTTTCTCTACTCGTGCACCACGATTCTTCGTATCCTTTTTGCGACTCAAAAATACACCTCGTGCGCGAGACAGAATTCTTGATAAATTATAACTAAAAAAAGTTCCATTTGATCGATTAAACGACTGATGCACCGACGAGTCACGTAACAGAGTATTTTATTCGCGGCGTACCAACGGCCACTTAATGTTTCATTCCAAGGAAAGAGTACCGCGGAAAAATGCATTAAACCGAATAAAACATACAGCGAGAAGAGCGAACACACTCGTCTGGTTGGAATCGCGATGAATATAACAAAGATAGACTTTTCCTTTTACGAGCCACTTTTTATCACACGATGGTGTTTCAAGTTGAATGCACGAGTAAAAAATTAAGATATATGAATTTTAAACTAGAAGAGCATATCCTGGAAAGAAGTAGAAAGTGTTGGTAAAACGAAACGTTGCCCGGCGCTTTAAATCGGCCATCTTGGAACTAATTTCGACCCTTCCCGAATTATGCCAGGAAGGAATAACGGTAATAAAAAAAGAAAATGAAGTATCCTGGTAAAAGTTAGGGGAGAATCGTACGATAATTCAGTTTCAACCGAATGCTTGATCATTCTACATTTTCCGAGGACGAATTTTTCATGAATTTACCGGTACGCGTGGCGAGAATGGAGAACTTTGGCCACGTGGGATCCAGTTCCACTGTTAGGAAACGGATTAAAATATTTTGCCATAGAAACGATGACGTATCTGTAAAATCGTTACGCTCGCAAATTATACCAACTTTGCACTATATTTCTTGATCCTTAATTATCCACACCCGTGCCAATTTACCGTATCGACGTACCATAAATCGCGTGCAATTAAAAGCTATACTCGGCATCGAATTAAATCGAAGTTGCTGGTATAATCAGTACGAGCCAGTTTACGACACATCGATGCGCGATTCGTTGTAATTAAAATGATCCTCCGGCCGCGTTTTATCGGTGAGTATACCAATTCGTACAGCTTAATACCATTCGAGCCAATCGCGTCGTCGAATCGTACGCGGCCAGAGGGCGAGGGAGATTAAATCAGCTCGCGTTGCAAATTAAATTCGAATGATGCACCGACCGTTTATCTTGTTACCGACTCGTATTGCCTAATAATTGAAATTTCACGAGGGTCAAACCGGCAAACCTATCACGAACGACAGTCAAAAGCCTCGCATAATGTCCTCGGCGCATAACATGAACGAGATATTCGCTTCTATACGAGAGACACGCGAACGTTTGTACGTGTACCTTTCGTGTACGTGAAATTTCCAGCATGAATGGGACCTTATTCGATAATTCTAACGGAATATAGAGGCAACGATCCACACTTGTGGTTATCCAAATCGTTAAGTAACGATCGGACGGTTCTATTGATTCGGTGGCCTGCAGGTGACATCGGTTGTTCTCTCCGATTGAACGCTGTTGGCGATCGGAAACTGCATTGCCTGCTATTTTCTCAGAAGCCTGGAAAGCTTTACGATTGTCAAACTTCGGATACGTTTGTGTTCAGACACGATGACAGCTCAGAAATGCTTCGGGTAACGATAGAACTTGGTAATTTAGTAAGGAAAGTTGGAGGTTTTGTAAGTTGGTCGCCGCGTAATTTGATGGTTTAATAATTTGATGAATTAAGAAAGTTAGCGGTGGATTTTGATATTTGGACGTAGTTTGATCACTTGCAAGGTTGATGATACCATTTCGTTCGGGTAGATTCTTCCGTTATTAAGTGTTGCTTTTTCATTTTTTTTTTTTTTTTTTTTGCAGAAAAAGTAATCGATAGAATTTTGTAACTATTCAAATGTATTGTTCTAGCCGAGTATAGTCTAAAATTGTCATTGTTCCGATTTTCGTGTCGACGAAATGTACAGTAATTATACAAACGCATTCGTTCGGAGTGTAACGAGGTAACAATGAAAATTTACTGCACTCGTTCCCTAAAAAACGACCCGGGTACAGTGTCTGCCTAAATTACTGGACCAACCAACCCACTGTTCTACATTTTATCACGAAACTTACTTTTATATTCATCACTATTTCTCGGCTCAACGTTTTAAACCGTTGGATACATTATCCTTTATATTCGATTCACCGTTGGATTTTACAACCTACCAAGCCTCCGTTTAAGACACGGAACCTAGTTCAGCTTCAAACTGCCGGATAAAAGGCTCATAAAACGCCCTAGACCATTCTCCACGAATTTATTCAATACGTAAATCTTGATCCTGTTTAGAATACAGGCTTAATTTCCAAAAAGATAATATTGAACGTTTCACTTTTTTCCGGTAATGTAACGCGAATCGAGCTCTCTATAAAAGTGCGTGCCATTTGTATGGTCTGCAAAAGTTTCCATCAAAAATCACCGACTACCGGCGCGGGATTGCCCTCGCCGCATTCGTTCACGCGAACCGTGTGTTCTGGTAATTCTACCGGATGTAAAATATCGGCAAAAAAAAACAGAATATTCGCGGCGATAAAAAAGAAAAAAAAAGAAAAAAAAAAGAAAGAGGGGACGGAGGAAAAATGTAGCAAAAATACGGTTCTTTTCACGCGAAAATGTCAATAGCAAGTGTTGACGGAACCGTGCTACGTTTCCACGCCGATACAAGCGAGTCAATCGCATGTGCTGCTGATATTTCCAGAAGATACACCGTTTGCTTGGCGAACCGAAGAAATAGTCACCCACGAACAACAAATTCGACGCGTACTCACTGCGAAAGTATAGGAAACTCGCGGCTCTTCGCGTTGCTCGATCGAATTAAACGAGATAACAAAGTGGAATCGAATCAGTCGAACGAGAATGAAAGTGATTCTTGGTGAAACTAAATGTTTGGCTAATTTAACGGTAGTTTCTTCTTTTTCTATCGGGAATGGGAATATTTGCATGGAGAATTCCGAGGATAAATTATTTATTTTTCTTTAAGGTTTAGGAGTTGTGGAACGATACGCGAGAATTTATAAGTAATGCACGGTACACGATATCTCTTCTGAATGGAGTTCGAACGAAGAAGATGAAATTTAATTACATGGAAGCCATGGCCATCGATTCGATTCATAAAATTTCTGGCACAATGGAGTCGAGTAGTTACAAAATCCATTGTATAAGAGGCAAGCCCGGTACAAAGGGGTAATAATTCTTGATTGGGGTAATGATCCCTTTCAATCGTAAACGGTCGACCTTTATACCATGCGATTGGCATCCTGGATGACCAATTTCGGTTGGTTCAATGCACCGTTTGGACAATTTACACGGTTCAATTTCGCGAAAAATCCGAATGGTTATTGACCAGCGAAACGTTCAGTCACGTTCCTGAATTCCCCAACGAGAAGTTTCGGTTCAAACGAACGCGCTTCGAGCGTGATAATAGAAAATCATTTACCAACTTCGTTACTAATTACTGTGCCAATCAAACATGCGTAAATACTTCAATTTCAGTTTCAGAAATATACAGAGTTACAATTATATCGTCGCTACAGTTGGTCGCAAAAATATTCGATCAACGTCTGTTTCTGACAAATATTTAAAACATTGTTTTGCAACAGCGTACGAAGCATTTTAAATAAATCGCGATATACCAGAAAAAGAGAATTATGTTACACAGAAGTGACATTAACACCTAAGTTGATCGGATACCTTTGTAACCACTTGTACGTAAAATTCTAATAAAATCTTTTTTAGCCCCAACGATCTCTGCATTGATATCGATGCACATCGTCGGTTTATTCTCACAGTCTCCTAACGTTGATCGAAACATCATAACCATGTCAACATCCCCGTGGACCAGCAAAATAAACAGGAATACCGTGTTACCCGTGTCCCCGGAGAAATTACACCGGGTGTCCATTCTTATCCGATACACGGGTTTTTCGTCGGGAATAAACAAGTCGGACGTAATTTTCTTGCCAACCCGAACGATTAAATCGTGCGAACGACGAGTAGGATCAAAAGAAACGTACTGGTTCCGAGCTAAATCCAGATACACGGACGCCCAGAGACAGGTTTCCTCTGTCAAACGAAAATTTCAGCCGGGAAAAATATTGATGCGAAAGCCTCGAACGTATCGCGCCTGTCGAACGACAGTTTATTTCCCGTGGTATCGTACAATTTGTTTCACCGAAACGAGTAATCCTCTTGTACGTGTACACCAGGGGATCAAAGTGCACGCGTTAAATTGCTGGCGTCACGAAAGACGAGCGACGCACCGGTGAATTCCCTGCCAAACCGCGTCGAAACCCAGCCGGACTCGTGTGCATTCGAACGCGTAAACGCAGCATTCCTGAAACCGCCTCTCTAACAAGGACAGACACTTCGGCCCATTGACGTCACGCTGCGTCTCTAATCGTTGCAACGCTCTGGTCGACACACATGCACGGAGCACACAAGACACATCAAATGCCACGCAACGACAAGGTTCGATTCGTTAAAGCGTAAATGTTGGAGAACTTTTTATATAATTCCTTTGATGCTCCTTTAGTTCGATTTTTTTGGAGCAAGCTGTTCCTCAAAGGCCTGTATTCATCGCTGCAACGTGTTTCAATGTTGATTTCCGTCACTTTGTAAGGGGACACGTTGAAAATTAAAAGGGCACTGGTGTTTAACGCAGTTTAACGTGGCTTTTTCATAATTCCTGTATTCGAAGCGCGCAGCTTTTTTAATTTTTATTACATTATATACACAATTCTGTCCGATTTTTCCGTACTCCAATGAGATTGAAAAAAAATATGTTACAGAGTTGAAGACATTTTTTTAACATAAAGCTTCACACGAATAACGTCAGGACTGTTTAATTTTTTTTTTCTCGTTTCAAATATAAGCATCGAAACCAACAACGAGTCACGCTTATTCTATAATTATAATTCGCGTGGCTTTGATTAGAGTCGAAGAACAAAGAGACTCGATTTCACAGGCTCGTCACCGTTAAACTTTTAATTGTACTTCAAACACCGTTCACATTTTTTAGCATTACGAGTGAGAGACTTAAGCGGGACCCGGTGTTATCCCGACAATTCTGGGCACGAAAGCCACCGGCCATTTGTTCACCCGGCTGCGGACAGGATTAAATGGAAAAAGGATTTTCCTGCCGCGAAATATTCTCTTGGATTAAAAATTTGTCCCAGGCTAGAAGAGGTTGCTGGCGATAAAACGGGAATACGACACGCGCGGACAGGGTTCCACGCTTTGCAATTTCAATGGGGCGTCTTTGAGACGCGGAGGAAACAGGAGCGGAAAGAAAAAAGAGACAGGCAAGGAGTGTCTTTATAAAAGTATCCGACAGTACGGATGCGAAGACGCGACGGCTCGATGATTTAAAAGGAAATATACGCCTGAGAAAACAGAACACGGGAAAGCGGGAAAGACTTCGTAGGACGTCATTTAAAGAACAAGAAAAGAAAAAAAAAAAGAAAGAAAAAAAAGAAATAGAAAGGAAAAAATCCTCTGGTGAAGTTCTGGTGCTTGGACGGCCCGTTGACTTTTCTCAGCCTTCTTAATGATCATTAGAGCGAGACAAGTGTAGCGACACACTTACGCGCTAGTTTATTACGCAAAAACGGTGTTACGTTTGAAGTCCGACTTAAATGGGATTGTCTTTTGCGACAATGCAGAAAACGAAATCATTTTTAACGCATCCGTGTTAGTTTCTTTACAATATGACCAAACGTAGAAATCGAATTTAGTTTTCGAGTCGCGAGAAGAAATTAACACTCGTTGGAGCAATTTTTGTCCAGCTTTAACCAAACTTTGTATAGTTTTTACCAAACGTTTCAATTCGACAATTTTTATTTTCTTCTTTTCCTCGAATCCTTGCTAGTCGTCTGCGAGCGGGTGTTCTTCACTCCCGTAAACGGTTCGTGAGAGGGCTTCGTTTTGGGCGTCGGAAAACCTACGCGAACAGACGGATCGTTACTAAAACAGAAACTCGGCCAGGAATACCGATAAGGAAACACAGGATAATCCATCGCACGTCTCCGGATAAAGGCCGATAGTAAAATTCCTTTACGAGGGGTCGGCTGATCTCAGCCAGACCGAGATTAACCTCGTTACACAGACTCCCCGTAAAGCTTGCCTGTTTATTATACACGTATACATTATACTTAATAAAATGAACTTCCATAGATGGATCAAATTTTAATAATACAGCATCGAGCTGCTTTAGTCGTTCCAAGTAGGGAAATCGTAAACCGAAATACCAGGAATAATGCGCTCTATCTCGAGAGAAAAGTATTTCATTCGAATTTTAAGATTGAATGACAAAAAAATTCTTATTAAAACACGAGGGAAACGAGAGAAGTTGAACCCTGAAAGTAATTACTTTCTTCTAAAGGAAATATTTGTAGTCCGAGAAGAATTTAAACATACGTAGGCTTCGTCTGTGGAAACGTGAAAATCATCTTTTTAACCAACGTTACGGAACCAAACGCGTGAAACGCACAACGATCTCAAAGGGCGACGGAACAAAGACTTTCAATTTCCTCGATGGCAAAAAAGGAAAGTGAAGCACTTGGTACAACCTGGTTCTCGGTTCAAAGCAACGAGAATTCTTCTTTGCGGCCTTTGGCGAGGTAAAAAAGTTCAATGGAAGGCAAACAATTAACTGAACATTGAGTTCTGGCTTGGAACGTGGCGATGTCACGATCCATGATGAATTAACTATGTAAGTAAACGCAATTAGAGGCCTGTAAACACGGAACTCGATCTATACGTGGCCACAGAACCGATCGACCTCGTTTGATGCACCTTTATCCTTTTTTTATTCCCCTTTCTTTCTCACTGTTATTTAATTTTCTTCCTCCTCTTCCGTATCACGGTATCATTTTCCTTCTCTTTAGATCTATTTTATCATACTCTATTCTTCCACTTTTATACAATTATCCTTCACGTATTTTTTCTCTCTCCCTTTCCGTCCTCTTCCCTTTAAATTTCTGATCCTCTTATGTTTTTTTCATTCTTTTTCGTTTCTTGTTTTTTTTATTTTCTGGAGAACTTACTCCGATCAAGTAATTACTCCGACTCACGTATCCACCAGTGAAGTATATTGACCAGTAATTGCGACAGCCAGAAAAATGGTGCACGCTTCGGGCTGATTGCGGAGTCTCGATTGTTTGCGTACATGACCAATAGAATTCTACGTGTTCGAGTGGTCATTGCCCGACACTGCGGACCAGATAGTTTCCGCTTCAAGTTAACTGATCAAACGGAACGATTTATGGTTACCAAAAATTTGAATGCAACGCTCGACGGTGTCGTGATACTGCGATAAAAACATAATAATGTTGGCAGTAGAAAATTAGCCGTTATCGGATAGCATAGGAAAAATAATAAGGACTTAAAATGAATAGTAAGAGGGTTTCAACCACCAGAGAATTTATGAAGAAGCATCCCAGAAGAAGAACAAACAAACGGAAATAAAGTTACAATCTCTCTGGCATCGTCTAAAGAATTATTCCCTTTTTACCCCATTATATTTTATTCCTCTGAATAAAACAGGCAACCGGGAAGACGAAATGAATTTTTCACGGAATTAAAAACATTAATTCCACTGCTACTTCAATGAAATACAAGACGGTTTTTCGTTTACTCTACGGAGAGAAATTTTATCCCCTTTTTGCTAGCAAATAGTCGTTAAACTCACCCTTGACTAAAATCTTCATTTTCCTGTCGGTATCTTTTAATTCACGCCCGTACAGCGATGAAGTCTTCTCGAATAGGTAACGAAAAGGGGCGCCAGGATCATCGTCGTCACACTCTCTTAAAATAGATAGAGCGCACTAAAAAAGAGCGCAAGAAATGTGATTAAAATGTTTCTCGTTAAGCACCATTGCTTTCATCTTTCGCTTATCGACCAATTCGATGCAAGTTTTTAATATAAACTCTTTATGCACCTGCAGTATCTCGATGTCGGATAGCATGAACGTGGACGAAACAACCTCGTCCACAAAATCAGACTCGTAATCACATTTGTTACTGTCTCTGCTACAAATTTCCCCGCAAACACTTTGGTCTTGTATCGCACTGACACTTGTGCACTTGGAAGAAAGAATGTCAAAAATGGGCTCGTCTACGATCACGTAAATTCTGTAGAAGATTTCATACCGAATCAGCTAAGTTTCCTCTATCACCTTCCCCTTTTTTCTCAACTTAATCACCCTCTGTCTTCCTCAACAATTGAAACCGATTAAACCATCAAGTTTTTTTTTAGTATTCCTCTTTTTATTCAATATTAATAAAATCTATACCGAAGCAGCTAAACTTTCTTTATCACCTTTCCTTTTTTTCTCAACATAATCTCCTTTTGTCTTCCTCAACAATTAAAATCGATTAAACCACCAAGTTTTTTTTTTTAGTGACACTCTTTTTATTCAATATAAATAAAATGTATACCGAATCAGCTAAACTTTCTTTATCGCCTTCCCTTTTTCTCTCACCTTGATCACCCTCTGTCTTCCTCGTCGATTAAAATCGATTAAACCATCAAGTTTTCCCGAGTCATTCTCAGTTTATTCAACGTAAAAAAAATCTATCTGAATTTGATCAAAAACGCTGAATTTTTCGCTAACAATAAATGAGAACGCTCAAGTTTAACCAGCCGATTATAATCGAAACATAGCGAAGCATAATGCTTACTCTGGATTGCACATCAGCTCGAGACCGCCTTTAAAGCTGATAAAGTTGAAAATATGCACGTAGTCCCGTTCGGAGATCCGGCTATAAATTCTAAACGGTTGCTCGTTGCAAATCGTCCCGACCTGTTCGAATATCGTGTCGCGGTGTGCACACGCGACGAAAGGAAAATTTATTAACGTTTATCCAACCGGCGGACGTATTTCTGTCGAATTCTCTACGTTCGTCGATGCGCGATACGAATTATTGTAACGAATTACAGAGAAAAACTGTTGTAAATCCTTTGTAAAAACTATTCCATGATTGATCGAATTCATCTACGAGTTTCAACTTTTTAATTAATATTCTGAATTCGCAGAGTTTGAATAGAATAAACCGATCGATCCGCGAGTACGAAAAAGAATAAAAGATGAAAAAAAAAAAAAAAAAAAAAAAAAAAAAAAAAAAAATTTTTTTTTATTT